>VDFB02298469.1:0-64555 GCA_007258455.2 Sequoia sempervirens
AAGATGATATTTCTCAAGCTCTTGTCCCGCAATTTTAGCATCAATTGCCGACTTGCACCAATACATTCCAAACTGAAAAGGAAAGTTGAGAGATGGTCTGTGCCTGCGGTGTAGAAGACGATGAACATCATGCATCTGTCTCAGGAACTCTTGAAAGATTGTCTTATCCGAAGGATAACGTGGAAGCATAGCTGGATTTCCTGTAAACTCGTATACTCGGATGTAGGTGTATGTTGGGAATTGAATAAACCAATCTGCCCATCCATCCATCGCTGCCCTAGCAATCGCCAGATAATGAACGTACCCCTGCCCAAGTTTCATCGTGGTAAGTCGAGTTTCATGAACATCGCTGAAATGACGTTTCACCTCAGGAACCTGGGGTTGATCATAACACTGGGACAGACTTTCTCGAACACTGGCAGAAAATGCCCACAAGATGGGTCCCCTGAATCGACCCCATAAGCGATCACATACTTGGGGATATGAACACATGAAACCTATAGGCAACTAGGGTTCTGCGATCCGCTGCGGAGAATATCGCCGATGAAGGATGCCTCATATAATGCTCGCCCAGAAATGATCTGACCAATAATGTAATACATCAAGGCTGAAAACATTCACATGTGCTTGACCTGAGACACGATTCGGGAGTGTGATGAATCGCATACTCATCCTTGTATTCACCACGACCCACATTGTTTGGCAATCTGTTCTTTTGCTTGTTTTAACCATCTTTCTGCCATCTTCTTCTGACACTTGTCCACATCAGCATCAAATGCCTGCTCACACTGCTCCATAGAAATAACTAGGCTATTAGGGTGTTGAGGAATGCCAAAACTCCTTTCAATGTCTAGAGGCTTAAGACTCGCAAATGACTCTTCATCAACTGACACTATCTCACAAGTAGTAGAATTGTAATGCTTAATACAAGCCATCACAATTCAACATAGTGAACGGAGATAGGTATGGAAGCGCCTCTAGTAAACCAGACTGCTCAATATTTTGAATGATTGAAGCTCTGATCTTAACAGGATCAAGAATCGCTTCGGCAACACCTTGTGAAGATCTGTCTCAACCAACCTGAGGAAGTCATGAGTAAGGACTGTTTTGGTCCTGTATTCGAGCTGAGTGAACTGCATTCTGAAAAATTCGCCTGTTGACTGTGAACTTGACTATGTTCTGACAAGATTTCTGGAAGCTAAAAATAGCCTGCGAGAGTTAAAAATAGCCTTTCGAAGAATTATTTTCAGCGAAAAATATGAGATATGGGTTTTGTCTAGAAAAGGATTCTAAGACAACCCAGAACGTTAGATTTGCGAAAATTCAACTTCTACTCGATCATACAAAGACTTTTCAATTGAGAAAATTAGTAACTCGAGAACGAATGTTCTGAAGTTAAAAATTCCTGAAAAATCAAGCGCACTATTTTAACTCGAGGTAATTATATAAAAATGATCCAGATGTTTGCACTTGTAGAATTCGCCAATTTCAGGAACATGCAAACTGAAATTTGAGAGAAAACTGAGATTCAAGGATGAAAAAGACGTTTTTAGTATGTTCTTTTCCTGTGAAAATCGCCCTTGATCTCTCCAAATTATTGATAACTGTGAACTTTAGCCTGCAAAAAGATATGTTAGATAAAATTGCCTTTGAAAATTGATGAGGAATTCGCCTTTGAATTGGAAGAATTCGCCTTTACTTAAAAACCACGAATTTTCTTGAAATTTGCGCCTTTGTTCTGAAGAAATTCGAATTTGCCTTTGAAGAAAACACGAATTACTATGAAGTTTGAGAATTTTCCTTTTGCAAACTGAAGAATTACGGATTTACTTAAGGAAATACGCCTTGGGTCCTTGAAGATTTGAATTCACTTTAAACCTTTATTCTTTGAGAATTTCCCCTTTGTAAACTGAAGAATTTGCGAATTCCTTTTGAAGTTGTGCCTTTGTCTTTGAGGAAATTCGAATTTCTCTTGAAATTATGAACTTGCTTGAAAATTGAAAATTCGCCTTTGAGAATTACGATTTTACTTTTCAAAATATGAATCTCCTTGAAAAATACGAATTCTCTTGAAAACATGAATGATAAATGAAGATGGCGCCATGTTTAAATAAGAAGAAATTCGCATCAACTTAGCAACTGCAAGAATTCAAAACCCTGACAAAAATAGGAGACCTCTGATTGGACCCCTTTTAGTTGAACTGCCACTGACTAGAAGTTCAAAAATAAATAATAATAAAATATTCATTATCATGCAATTAGCAAAGGCGCCAAAAATAGAAAATTGCCATTTTAGTGCTAAAATACAATAATAAATATTAAATATTATTAAACTTCAGTTGACAATTCGGAATGAAGCGTTGAGATTCACCGTTATACTTCACCGATTCCGAAAAGTCAACTCTTGAGCTCATAGGCGTCCATTTGCTCAAGTTATCACACTTTTTACTAACTTTCTATTTTATAGCTGACAGCAAAGTCACGACTGGCCAATTTCAACACTGATTTCTGAGTGACTGGGTGATGCTGAGACTGAGTTGAAGAATTCATCGGATAGCCTACTGAACAAGGAAGAAATGTCGGCTGGGAGACACTACTGCAAAATCCATCGTTTAACAACCTGAAAAATTAGGCGCCCCTGATTAAATTCATTTACGGATTCCAGACAACCATTTTCTTAAACTGCCATCTGACACTTCAAACGGCTGCTGACGGCAAACGGTGAACCCTGCTGACAGGAAACGAAGCTCACTGCATGACTGGAGATGTTCTGCATCCAACGAATATACACAAGGCATCTGAAAGTTGTGTTAAGGGCCTCAAAAGTAAAAGCGCCCTTGGCTCTCAGTTGCACTGACACCATTTTAACGAAATTTGAACTTTCAACCAGATGCCCTACTTCGACCTCTGATATCTGGAGCTGGGATGACCCGATTCAGGCACTATTTGTTTTAACAGACAGCCAGAAGGGCCCACAAGAGAAGTCTTTAGAGATGACAAAGCAAGAAAACTGCTTCTAAGACCTCAAAAACGCCAGTGCGTATTTTATTTAAAATATTCGCTCCAGACTTAGCCATTTTCCGGACGTCTTCTCTTTTCAGCATTCCACCAAAGACCTCGCACGTACGAGCGTTCGCCAAATCCCGAAGGCTGACGGCTGGGCTCGTTGAATAGATAAAGTAATTACGCTCAAAAGCCGTGAAGACTTCGAATGCGAACGACCTCATCTGACAGGCCTAAAGGCTAGGCGCCTCTGGACTGTAGAAATACAATGAAAATTTTATGTTGGTCCGCCCGTGAAATTACGTGCTTGGTAGAACCTCTGCCACGATCACCTGGAATGTCGGATCAACAAGCTGGATGATGCATTGCGGAGCTAGGCTAGAGTAGTACTGATGTCAAGAAGACTTCGTCTGCAAATTTTACCATCTGAAGGGTCCTTTTAATCAGCGCCCCTGAGTTGTAGTTGCACTGGGAACCAATGGAGAAGCTCAGAAACGTGAAAACTCCATTATAAGCTGATCTTCAGACGACGGCTGCCGGAGTTCTGGGATTCGGATGACTCCGTTTGATATCTCGTTGGACAAGCAGACTAGTCGTGAACAAATTGACTATATGAGCTACCAGAAATACTAGAATCTACCCCCTCTCTAAGATGGGCGCCCTCAAGCTATAGGCGTGCTTTTATCTGAAAAGAACAATTTTCTCATATCTGGAACTTTGGGAATTTCAACTTCTGACGCTGTTTTCCGGAACTGCAGGTTTCGGAAAGCTTCGCTGGATAGCTCGTCGGATAGCCAGACCAATTCTGAAGAGATTGACTGTATGTATGAGCATTTTCAACAAGATCTTGACCTTCAAAAAGAAGGGCGCCCCTGAGCTATAGTTGAGCTTTCTTGCTTTTTCTTTGAGAAATCTCATAATTTAACCATAAAAACATCATCTTGATCACTGAAATGACCGTGTACAATGTGAAACGCCGTCGTGAGATGCTCCTCCATCGTGAAAAGCTCCATTCTAAGTCTCTGCTTCAGGTTCTGATCAATAAAACTGACTTTGACTGACAAAATATTGACAAAAACTCCATGCTTGATATTGCCCAAAACTGTATTTTACATCATTTTAGCAAGGTTTAGACTATTTTATGCAAAATGCCTTGATGAAGCAAAAAAAAATTTGGTTTGGGTACAACAAACATGAAATGCCAAGAACATAAAATGCAAATAATTGAGGGTGTATGTTTGAATGGGTAGGTTGTAACTCCCTTAATACTTAATAGTAAAAGGTAGTTTTGATGCATGATACTTTGAAATCTTACTAAGGTTAGCTAGTAAATGTGTGTACCCAATGGTGTAATATAGATTCCTTCTAATAGGTGTCAGCCTATAAATCCAAAATGGAGGGTTGGATTATGTAAAAATGCTCACTTGAGGGTATAATTTAGTATGCAGCCCCCCTAAATATTATAAAATTACTCCAAATTTATCAAATTAGGAAGAAAGAAAACCACTTGGGATGCAAGGTTAAGGGGTTCAAAAGCAATTAAATTGGCTAGTAACCCAAAATTTTGAAAAAATTAACATGTACAACTTTCTCATAAGTCGGGATGACTTATCCCAATGGGGGAAGGATGTCACATCCCTTTCAGATGCGTCCAGGGTTGATATTGGAGAGAATAAAATGATGTAAGTAAAGGAAGAAAACTACCTATCTCATCCTCATTTGACAAAACTCAACACATTCCTTGTTTGTCTATTCATCTCAAGTTCACAATTCCCTTTAATGAACACTTGACTCAAATCTTCAAAACTGAAATCAAGGCCCAAACTTCTAATTCAACACTTAAAACAACCTCTATATGGTTGAAGCAACATGAGCAAACACATCATACATCCCATGAAAGCAAACTTCTTATTTTGATTGCACACCCTTCACAATCTGCCCCGTAAAGCTTGTAGGTCTCCAAATGGACTGTCAGAACTTTTTCCCCACATTATGCACTGAAACCCAAAACTATTTACACATTTAAGTGTCTTTGGTGCTTGTTTAAAACATACTCTGAAATGGGTATTAGGTCCTTTGTAACAAAAGCTTCAAGATCTGCTGTCTCAGATCAGAACTAGGCCTAATTAGGCCTTGGAACAAACAAGGTTTATTGATTTAGATATTCCCAAACTCAATTTCTCTTAGCCAACGCTTAGAACATGTTTAATTAGACCTTCTCATGCTTATTAAACCACAAAAGATCCATTACCATACGTATTTTGAAAAACCCTAGGTTTTATCCTCATGCTAAACTCTGTTTTCCTGACTGTACACAGATTTACAGTCCAAACTTTTAACCTTTCACACATTACTCTTAACCATTTGGTTTAAAACCTTTGGAATATGAAAATATATCCAAATAGGAGTAAACTCACCAAAAATTAGAGACTTTCACAGGTTAAAATGAAAGAAACTTAATTTTCTTTGCCTCTGTTTACCCTAGGACAGGGTTTTAACTGTTTTTACAAAAAATACAATAACTATCTCAAAAATGAACCAATCTGCATGAAACAAGAATGAAATGGAAGGTGATTGATTAAACCATCACTTACAATCAATTTAGAACAACTTCTTGCCCGTATTGGGCTGTACCCTGCAAGTACATTACAAAAATCTGAAGAAAATAACAGAAATACAGTGCTTTTCATTATTCCATTTCAAATTTTCAATCACCCACGAGTTCCCAAATGGTTACAAAGCCTTTTTAAAGGAAATACAACATGTCTCTACTACTTCCAACTAATTTTCAACTGCCCTCCAACGACCTAGAACCAAATGACCTTTCATATTTCCATGTTTACACATTTTTTGTGCAATTTTACATCTTTTACAATTTTTTTGCACTTTTTGGACAACTCTTTACATTTATTGCAAAATAGGACACAATGACCTCCTAATGATTCTATTACATGGAAAAATGACTCAAATAACCCTTGAACAATGTCATGTAACAACAAAATTGATCATCTTTTCAAAATTTCTCCATGGAATCACAGGTTTGTCATGATGCTCCTGCATCATTCTCCCGGCCAAATAAATTTCAAGTCCACTTGAATTTGAAGTTGTCCACAATCTCCATTCGTTGTATGCTTTGCCATTGATTATCCTTGTAACCGCTCCTACTCACCTTCATTTTTACCTTTGGTTTGAACTTGTCCATGCAAATCAGTCCTCTATCTTGCTTGCCAACACTCTGCTACTTGTCAATTTTCATCTCAACACCTTGTCCCTCTGCTATCTGCTGCATCTTGATCTGAAAATTGTTCCAAAACATTAGTACAACAAAGAAATGATATATTAGTTCTATCACAATACCTCCATCTTTGTTCAGCTCTTTGCAAATCTCCAAAAGCAATTCATCCTTGATCATTTCTTCATCCATTCTTGACACTAACTCAATATCTCTTTCCTCTGAAATCAGGTTCCTTATCTCTATTTCTCCTTCATCTTCATGCTTGAACATGGCTGCACTACCTTTTTCTTCTTCCATGAATGCTTCTTCTGCATCTTCAAACACTTCATCTTCTTTTTGCCTTCTTGCTGCTAACTTTGCTTGTATCCTTCTTCTCTTGACAATCTTCTTTATGGGCCATGATGCTCTCTTCTTCACTTTCAAATGCCAACTTGTGGCTTGTCTATACACCTGCTCAATCATGTGTTTCATCTTCATCATGGATTCCTAGAACTCCTTTTGGAACTCCAACTCTATTCTTCTTAGGTCTTGCTTCGGTGCCTCTATTTCTTTGTCAAATTTCTCGTCTCTTTCTCTTCTTCCTTTCTTCCTCTCCCTGCAAATGCCTTCGTAACACTTCCATCTTTTCCTCTTCTCAAGCAAGCTTCTTCTTGCTTCACAACTTCTCTCAACTTTCTCTGCCTTCTCTTAGTAGCAACCAGGTTTTTCTTAACCTGCATACAACACAAAACACAAAACCACATAACGACAAACCAACTCTCTTTTCCCAGAGCCTTTTGTGCTCTGATACTAGCTGATGTAAGCAAAGGAAGAAAACCACCTATCTCATCCTCATTTGACAAAATTCAACACATTCCTTGTTTGTCTATTCATGTCAAGTTCACAATTCCCTTTAATGAACACTTGAATCAAATCTTCAAAACTGAAATCAGGGCCCAAACTTCTAATTCAACACTTAAAACAACCTCTATATGGTTGAAGCAACATGATCAAACACATCATACATCGCATGAAATCGAACTTCTTATTTTGATTGCACACCCTTCACAATCTGCCCCCTAACACTTGTAGGTCTCCAAATGGACTGTCAAAACTTTTTCCCCACATTATGTACTGAAACCCAAAACTTGTTAATTTTATGATCAGATGTAAAGAACAGAAATTAATTTTAAAAATCAGACACAATAACACAACAGATACCCTGGGAAAACCCTCCACTTGAGGGAGAAAAACCTAGCAAAAACTATCTCTCTTATATATATAAGTAATGGCAACAAAACACTTTACAATGAGGCCTATCACAAGACCAATATTCAGCACCAGCAATGGCTATAATAGCAGATAACAATCTGCCCTTCCTTGAACACAATTCTGCACTTGTAGAGATTCACAATCTACCTTAGAAGAAATTTGCACTAGATAGAAGGATCTGCTCTTGATAGAATTCGCACTTGAGAGAAGGAATAATCGAACTTGCTTTTTTGTATTCAATGGAGTGGAAATGACCTCCTATAAATACATAATGCTAGAGAGGTCGCACCTCTTCAAGAACTAGGTCAGCCACCATAAGAAAAGATAATTACAAATAATAATTACAAATACAAGGAAGGTTGGCCAAGATGAAAATACAAAGAAGGTCGGCCAAGAGAAAATGTAATGTTGGCAAGTGAAGTGCTCCTTCACATTAATTATCACAAATAAATGAATAGCCGATAGGCTATATGAATTTATGTCTTCACTCGTAGCTGGAAGGATGAGCCCGAAGCTGTCATAACATCAACACTCCCTCTCAGCTAGGGAGAAATGCTTCCAAATGCATAAGACATATCACCTCATCGTGATGTCAACCACAATGGCTACTTCCATATGTGGAAAGAAGAGATATCACCTCACCGTGATATCAACCATCATGGCTACTCCCATGGATGGTAAAAGTACACAAGTGCTCATCACTCAACGTGATATCGTCACCTCATCGTCACATTCACCATGGCTACTCCCAGAGGGTGAAAAAGCACAAGTACAAGAAAATCATCACGGACTCTCTCACGTGATGTTGTCATGGAGTCACACACATGACATCCACCATGGCTCTCCCAGAGGGTGGAAACAAGGGCTTTCACCTCAAATCTCTCTCAAAGAGAGAAATGCATTAACAAGGGATTGCACCTCAAATCTCTCTCAAAGAGAAATGCATTAAGGAAGATCACTGATACTGAGACTCCTCAGCTAGGGCTTCATTCTCCACCATACCAAGCTTGTCTCGAAAGTACACAAACTTTATCCTGGAGAGAAGCTTGGTGAGAATGTCTGCCGACTGCTCATCAGTGCCGATATACCTCAATTGAATTGCTTTCCTCAATACCATATCTCTGATATAGTGGTATTTGATCTTAGCATGCTTAGTTCTATCATGAAACACTGGAATGACATAAAGCTTCTCGAAGCTTTGATTATCACAATGGATGACAATCGGCTCCAATGATTGTCCAACCAATCCTGCAAGGAGCTTTCGAAGCCACACTGCTTCTTGAGCTGCCACACAAGCTGCAATGTACTCGACCTCTGCAGTGCTCAGTGCCACTGAAGACTGCTTCCTGCTACACCAGGAGATCATCGCAGACCCCAAACTGAAACAACATCTAGAGGTGCTCTTCCGATCAGTGACACACCTTGCCCAATCAGAATTAGTATATTCATGCAGCTCCAAATCCACATTAGAAGAATACCTCACACCATATCCAACTATGCCATGCAAGTAACTTAGAATATGCTTCGCTGCAACTAGATGTATTTGCCTTGGTTCACACATGAACTGACTAAGTGCACTCACTGCTTAGCAAATATTTGGTCTAGTATTGATTGGATACATCAACGGTCCAATCAACTGCTTGTACATTGTGGGATCCACCAGATCTGAACTAGCTGCAACTTTTTTCAACTTCTACAAGTTGGTCTCCATAGATGTAGACATGGATTTTCAATCCATCATACCAAATCTCTTCAGAATGTCAATTGTATGCTTCCCTTGGCTCAAAAACATCTCATTAGGCCTCTGCCATACTTCTAATCCAAGGAAGTAGTGCATGAATCAAGATCCTTCATTTCAAATTCAGAAGCTAACTCCTTCTTGCATTTGATAATGAGGTGATCTTCTCCAATAAGAAATAAATCAACATAAAGAACCAAGATCAACTAGATTACCATCTTCTTCAGGTTTAGTAGGCTCCCTCTGAATCTTCAAGTACTTGCATCAACCTTCTAACCTCTTCGTCCAAGATTGCTTGCAATGCTTGCCTTAGAGAAATGTTTTCCTGCGCACACCTCTGATACTGTAGAGAGTTCAGGATTGTCCTCCCCGACCTCATCCTAGAACACTCTACTTTGAATAGGTTTGTAGAGCTACCAATGTCAAATCCAGATGACTATCTTGAGCAATTCTGATCTCAGCAGCTGAAGAGATCCTCCAAGCACCTAGCCTTGCAATACAGTAATCTTCACTTCTTCTCAGTGAGTTACAAAACTCCCTCTTGATCCCTGCCTCAGAGATTGCAAATAAGACTTCTGGAAGTGAACTTCCTCTAGTCACCAACTCAGTCCCATGACTGCAAGTTGTGACTTCATGCTTGATCATTTCTTTGGTCGGCATGACTTCCTCACAAGATGCCTCAAGCTTTTCGTCACTAAGCAATCTCTCATCACCTTCTTGCTCCTAGATCTGTCCTGGAAGCATTTTAGAGAGAGATTACTAACATTTTATAACTATCCAAAGAAATATCAAGGCTAGAATCATACAAAGTTTACTATCTCAGGTTATAGCATGAATACATAAGAATTTATGAGCAATATTAAAACATAAATAAATCAACCTAAAAGAGAAATATATCAAAAGATCAGAATGAAGGGATAAAGAAACTTATCTTTATTGAATTCTGATATAACTCTTTCTTCCATCTCTTACTCCTCTCGAGAGTGCTAAACGCAGCACAACAAAAGACAATCTGAACAACTACAGATTTCTTGAATGCATTATGCAGTTAGCATGAAGAACCTACCCTCTCCAAGAGTCAAGGCTCTATCACAGTTCATGCATTAGAGAATGATATCGATGTGACCAACTTATCACCATCGAAATTGCAGTTCTCTTTTTATTTCAAAGTCACACTCAAAAATCTTCACAACTAGCATGGAAAAAATAACTTGCAAATAATAATTTGAATCTTCAAAGGATCTTATGCTAGTGAACAAAATTCAAGAGAAACCACGATCTCTCTTTACTAATCACACATGATCCAAATAAATGATATAATTGAAATTCAGCCTAGAAAGGTGATTTCAAACAAAACAAAGAATACTTATCTCTTTAAATATTCTAATGGTTGCAATTACTGGACATAGTAAGATACGCTGCTTTTGCGCTCAGATTAGTCCACAACCTTCATGGCTTGAACACAGGCATATGCTCTGAGTTGTTCATTCACCAAAGTAAACAAATTTTTTGGCGACTGTAACATGACTATCTTTGTCCTCGCCCAGACAATGCCCAAGCGACATACGCAATATGGAAATGTGAGAAATTTTGGACTCCACCAATAAACTGCTCCTTTTAGTTGCAAACTACGAAGTTATTGAACTCACACATTCGTATTGGCCATAACTCCCAGAACACAGAAATATTCCTGCACAATGACGCGATGAAGAGGAGTGACTTCCTGAATTGCCACGAAATCTTAATAAAGCCCGACAGCTTCCAGCTTCCATGATTCAAATATAAACAGTTCACATAAAACTTATTCCCAACGGTGTTTGCTCTTTTATTCTCTTAACCCGATATTTCCTTATTCCGCCGTATCAAGAGTATTGGTCTCCCGAAATCTTCCCAGGAGTTCAATACGATTCTAATTTATCAAATGACGACTACTCAAAAAAGCTTTGATGCTTCGACGGCTCAGACCAAAGCATATTCGAAAAACAATGTATTTTGGCAATCAAGAATATTAAAGTCGGCTTCGTCTAGACTATACACGACAATGGCAATCTCCAGGGCTGACGGCTCCTACATTAGCTTTATTCATGGCTAATTCTATATGTAGCGCTCTCTGTAGCCTTCTACCAGACAATAAAATATCAATAGATCTGATAAGGAAACGCTAGTATCAATTCCGTCCAATATTCATGTGGCTTTCCTTTGTCAAGGTTGAATCCCGACTCTTATTCATATTTACCTTATATCAGTTCATCTTCAGATTATGCGGCTTGACTTGATCTCCACAAATATCAATCTACAGATTGAGATCATTGACGCATTGATTTGATGTAGTCTTGCCAAGTATTGAACACCTTTATGCTATTCGCCATGAGAATGAAGAACCATCTCGAGTCCTTTAACTTTTCAAGAGCTCCTGATACTTAAATTGCTTCTTCAAGTATCGATACCTCATTGCTTCGTTTATTTTGATATAGATTTCTGCCATATCTGATTAGATCTTTTCTAAGACCCGCTTTGATACCATGTTAATTTTATGATCAGATGTAAAGCACAGAAATTAATTTTAAAAATCAGACAGAATAACACAACAAATACCCTGGGAAAACCCTCCACTTGAGGGAGAAAAACCCAGCAAAAATTATCTCTCTTATATATATAAGTAATGGCAACAAAACACTTTACAATGAGGCCTATCACAAGACCAATATTCAGCACCAGCAATGGCTATAATAGAAGATAACAATTTTCCCTTCCTTGAACACAATTCTGCACTTGAAGAGATTCACAATCTGCCTTAGAAGAAATTCGCACTAGATAGAAGGATCTGCTCTTGATAGAATTCACACTTGAGAGAAGGAATAATCGAACTTTCTTTTTTGTCTTCAATGGAGTGGAAATGACCTCCTATAAATACATAATGCTAGAGAGGTCGCACCTCTTCAAGAACTAGGTCGGCCACCATAAGAAAAGATAATTACAAATAATAATTACAAATACAAGGAAGGTCAGCCAAGATGAAAATACAAAGGTCGGCCAAGAGAAAATGTAATGTTGCCAAGTGAAGCGCCCCTTCACATTAATTATCACAAATAAATGAATAGCCGATAGGCTATATGAATTTATGTCTTCACTCGTGGCTGGAAGGATGAGCCCGAAGCTGTCATAACATCAACAAAACTATTTACACATTTAAGTGCCTTTGGTGCTTGTTTAAAACATATTCTGAAATGGGTATTAGGTCCTTCGTAACAAAAGCTTCAAAATCTGTTGTCTCAGATCAGAACTAGGCCTAATTAGGCCTTGGAACAAATAGGGTTTATTGATTTAGATATTCCCAAACTCAATTTCTCTTAGCCAATGCTTGGAACATGTTTAATTAGACCTTCTCATGCTTATTAAACCACAAAAGATCCATTACCATACGTATTTTGAAAAACCCTAGGTTTTATCCTCATGCTAAACTTTGTTTTCCTGACTGTACACAAATTTACAGTCCAAACCTTTAACCTTTCACACATTACTCTTAACCATTTGGTTTAAAACCTTTAGAACATGAAAATATATCCAAATAGGAGTAAACTCACCAAAAATTAGAGATTTTCACAGGTTAAAATGAAAGAAACTTAATTTTCTTTGCCTCTGTTTACCCTGGGACAGGATTTTAACTGATTTTACAAAAAATACAATAACTATCTCAAAAATGAGCCAATCTACATGAAACAAGAATGAAATGGAAGGTGATTGATTAAACCATCACTTACAATCAATTTAGAACAACTTCTTGCCCGTATTGGGCCGTACCCTGCAAGAACATTACAAAAATCTGAAGAAAATAACAGAAATACAGTGCTTTTCATTATTCCATTTCAAATTTTCAATCACCCACAAGTTCCCAAATGGTTACAAAGCCTTTTTAAAAGCAGTACAACATGTCTCTACAACTTCCAACTAATTTTCAACTGCCCTCTAATGACCTAGAACCAAATGACCTTTCATATTCCATGTTTACACCTTTTTTGTGCAATTTTACATCTTTTACAATTTTTTTGCACTTTTTGGACAACTCTTTACATTTATTGCAAAATAGGACACAATGACCTCCTAATGATTCTATTACATGGAAAAATGACTCAAATAACCCTTGAACAATGTTGGAACAACAAAATTGATCATCCTTTCAAAATTTCTCCATGGAATCACAAGTTTGTCATGATGCTCCTGCATCATTCTCCCGGCCAAATAAATTTCAAGTCCACTTGAATTTGAAGTTGTCCACAATCTCCATTCTTTGTATGCTCTGCAACTGATTATCCTTGTAACCGCTCCTACTCACCTTCATTTTTACCTTTGGTTTGAACTTGTCCATGCAAATCATTCCTCTATCTTGCTTGCCAACACTTTGCTGCTTCTCAATTTTCATCTCAACACCTTGTCTCTCTCCTATCTGCTGCATCTTGATCTGAAAATTGTTCCAAAACATTAGTACAACAAAGAAATGATATATTAGTTCTATCACAATACCTCCATCTTTTTTCAGCTCTTTGCAAATCTCCAAAAGTAATTCATCCTTGATCATATCTTCATCCATTCTTGACACTAACTCAATATCTCTTTCCTCTGAAATCAGGTTCCTCATCTTTGTTTCTCCTTCATCTTCATGCTTGAACATGGCTGCACTACCTTTGTCTTCTTCCATGAATGCTTCTTCTGCATCTTCAAACACTTCATCTTCGTTTTGCCTTCTTGCTGCTAACTTTGCTTGTATCCTTCTTCTCTTGACAATCTTCTTTATGGGCCATGATGCTCTCCTATTCACTTTCAAATGCCAACTTGTGGCTTCTCTATACACCTGCTCAATCATCTGTTTGATCTTCATCATGGATTCCAAGAACTCCTTTTGGAACTCCAAATCTATTCTTCTTAGGTCTTGCTTCAGTGCCTCTATCTCTCTGTCAAATTTTTCTTCTCTCTTTCTCTTCTTCCTTTCTTCCTCTGCCTACAAATGCCTTCTTAACACTTCCATCTTTTCCTCTTCTCAAGCAATCTTTTTCTTGCTTCCCAACTTCTCTCAACTTTCTCTGCCTTCTCTTGGTAGCAACCAGGTTCTTCTTAACCTGCATACAACACAACACACAAAACCACATAACCACAAACCAAATCTCTTTTCCCAGAGCCTTCTGTGCTCTGATACCAGCTGATGTAAGCAAAGGAAGAAAACCACCTATCTAATCCTCATTTGAAAAAACTTAAGACATTCCTTGTTTTGTCTATTCATCTCAAGTTCACAATTCCCTTTAATGAACACTTGACTCAAATCTTCAAAACTGAAATCAGGGCCCAAACTTCTAATTCAACACTTAAAACAACCTCTATATGGTTGAAGCAACATGAGCAAACACATAATACATCCCATGAAATCAAACTTCTTATTTTGATTGCACACCCTTCACAATCTGCCCCCTAACGCTTGTAGGTCTCCAAATGGACGGTCAGAACTTTTTCCCCACATTATGCACTGAAACCCAAAACTATTTACACAATTAAGTGCCTTTGGTGCTTGTTTAAAACATACTCTGAAATGGGTATTAGGTCCTTTGTAACAAAAGCTTAAAAATCTGCTGTCTCAGATCAGTACTAGGCCTAATTAGGCCTTGGAACAAACAGGGTTTATTGATTTAGATATTCCCAAACTCAATTTCTCTTAGCCAACGCTTAGAACATGTTTAATTAGACCTTCTCATGCTTATTAAACCACAAAAGATCCATTACCATACGTATTTTGACAAACCCTAGGTTTTATCCTTATGTTAAACTCTATTTTCCTGACTGTACACAGATTTACAGTCCAAACCTTTAACCTTTCACACATTACTCTTAACCATTTGGTTTAAAACCTTTGGAACATGAAAATATATCCAAATAGGAGTAAAATCACCAAAAATTAGAGATTTTCACAGGTTAAAATGAAAGAAACTTAATTTTCTTTGCCTCTGTTTACCCTAGGACAGGGTTTTAACTGATTTTACAAAAAATACAATAACTATCTCAAAAATGAACCAATCTGCATGAAACAAGAATGAATGGAAGGTGATTGATTAAACCATCACTTAGAATCAATTTAGAACAACTTCTTGCCCGTACTGGGCCATACCCTGCAAGAATACTACAAAAGTCTGAAGGAAATAACAAAAATACAGTGCTTTTCATTATTCCATTTCAAATTTTCAATCACCCACGAGTTCCCAAATGGTTACATATCCTTTTTAAAGGCAATACAACATGTCTCTACAACTTCCAACTAATTTTCAACTGCCCTCTAACGACCTAGAACCAAATGACCTTTCATATTCCTTGTTTACACCTTTTTTGTGCAATTTTACATCTTTTACAATTTTTTTGCACTTTTTGGACAACTCCTTACAATTATTGCAAAATAGGACACAATGACCTCCTAATGATTCTATTACGTGGAAAAATGACTCAAATAACCCTTGAACAATGTTGAAACAACAAAATTGATCATCCTTTCAAAATTTCTCCATGGAATCACAAGTTTGTCGTGATGCTCCTGCATCATAAAATAAACTAAAGAAATAAGAAAAATAAAATAAAGAGTAAGACATTGAATAAGGAGGTCGTGACTTTTCAGGGGCAAGGACGAGGTATGGCTCTCAACTAGTAGGTGAAAAATAAAAAATAAGAAATATGCCCAAAGTCAGCAATTATCAACGACGTAGCAAAGGAGGCCAACAAAAAAAATTAAATGGGCATGGTGTGTGTGTGTTGTGGAGGAGCTGCACAGTTAAAGAAGCATAGTGCAGATGAACGAAAGGGGAGTGGGTGTCATTAAATGAGCAAGGAAACCCATTTCTTGAGGTGGAAAATGGCATGTCACGTGAAAAAAATTGCAGGGAACAATTAAAATCCCACAACCTGTCTAAATCCTCATTCAAGCTTTGTTTTGGAAGGGGAGAGAGAATGAAAAGTAAGGCTTGAAGAATGGTAAAGGTAGAGAGAGTGCATGGGAGGCAAGACAAAATTGAGGTGATTTTGGAGCAGTTTGGAAGTAGGGAAATTTAAGGAAGGATTGTTGAGTATGGCATAAAAGAGTAGAGTGTACGTCTCCTTAATTTACAATTAAGGGCATTGTTGGGGAGAAGAAATGTGGCTTCACAAAATACAGAGGTTGCAAAATGCTTATGAAATGGATTCATTGAAAAGGCTTCAAAAGCTTTCAAAGAAAATCAATTGGTGGGTGTGAAGCCGGATTCTACCATCAATGCCCAGTACATCCCTAACTGCGCCACTGTGAGAGCTTCCACAGGTTACAGATTACCATCAAAGCATATAAGTAAGACAAATTTTAGAGAGGATAGGGATGTGTTAGGGAGTTTTGTTCAATGCCATAGTTGTGAACGCTTTCAAGGATGCACATGTGATGTGAACTACTTCACAATACGCTTGAAGGAGACGAGGTGTCATGGTCTGCAAGTTTGGGAAGGATATTCACAAAGACCTTGGAAACATTTGAGGAAACCTTGGTCATATTCTCCTTGCTAGAGCCCAAATGAGAAATAGGAGCGACCAGGTATGATGCCCAAACCATGCTAATATCATGTGAAATAAAATGGGTATTGAATGGTATGATCAAGTCAAGGGAATTTAATAACTTATATTTAATACATAATAGGTTTCTATTAAACAGAATGAAGTAAGGGATTTAGCTACTTTATAGTGGGTATTTGATTATATGTATATGATGGGTAAAGTCCATCTCGTGTTGGTTCCATGTATCTCTTATGTGTCTTTGTAATTCAACTCCATATCTATGTGGTTATGTATAGGCCCGTGTATCTGTTGATTGAGATTGTGATTCATATGATCCGCATAAGAGTGAACCTCTGGGATATTTGAGCAGTGACAGGCAATCTTTGGACCGTGCCAATGACTGATGTCTGGGCTATTGCTAGGGATTAGTTAGCATTCACTTGGTACACGGGGGTGAAGGTAGAGGTCTACCTTGGTTATGATACAGTCGTAGTGGTTGCACGGGTTGGGACCCATCCATGCAGGTAACGGTAATCCGGGGCTACAGTGTATTGAGAGGGTTCACTGGCTATCATTGATAAGGATGGAAGTGATTGATGCCAAGTGTTGCTTGGGATTGTGAAGAAGATAGCTGACAATACCACTAAGGCCACAAGGTGGTATATGTTGATAGCTACTTCTTCCTGGGTGGACAGACTTGTCGTCAGTGGCCTATAGGCGATTGAACTCAGAATCCACTAGGTTTGGTATGTTCACTACTTGGGGAAACCCTTGGGATGGTGGATGAACTCACGGTGTAGTATGGGATGCACCAAATCCCCTTCCCAGTTGTTAGACTGTATACCTAGCCTTGTGGGGTTGAGGATGGACCCACGGTGTAGTATGGGATACACCGAATCCTCTTCCCATTTGTGCAATGGTGCAGAAGACTGAAGGAAAGGATAAAACCCACGATGTAGTGCGCAATGCACCGATATTCTTTCTATCTGGGATGCATCATGGACATGTGTTATTTAGCCTTTGTGGATGTGTTAGCCAGTCACTTTGTGTATGTGATACATGTTGGATCTTGTCACTATGAATTTGTGATGTATGTTGAAGCTCGTTACTGTGTCTTTGTGATGTATGTTGGAGCTCGTCGCTGTGTATGTGAAGTATGATGGAGCTTGTTATTATGTATTTTTGATATATGATGGAGCCAATCACTAATGTAAATATGATATGCGTATTAGACAATCATTGTGTACTTGTGATGTGCAAATGTGTCAGTTATGGTTGCACTTGTGATGTACATATGAGCTAATCACCATTGTACCTGTGATTTGTGTATTATCTAGTCACTATTATACTTGTGATCTGTGTATGATCTAGTCACTGTTGCACTTGTGATCTATAGATGATCTAGTCATTGTTGAACTTGTACTGTGTATGAGCTAATTAGCTTGTGTATATGGGGGTATGCTCATGACAGACATTGTGTATAATCTTTGAGATGATGGTATGAATGACTTCTTGTGAATATTGTGAATGTTAGTACACAAACGTTCGGTAATGATTGGTATGGACCCAACACTTGGTGTGTATTTAGCTATAAGTGATAAGTGCAAATATTATCTAGTCTATAAACTAACCATCTATTTGACAATGAAACTCGATACTTTTTATGATCCATGATACCATGGTAAACATCTTATATGACTTTATGATGTCTATCAATCTCTTTGATACAAGAACCTTTATATTGAAATTATTATTATACTTATAATGAACCGCTATATAAATTGTATACCGATTGGAAGGCAACTATCATTTAATTTGACAATGTAGTTGAGGTTAAGTTATGAGATAAATCCTACATAGTATCTTTTGATACAAGTAGTAATGATCATTAAGGTTAGGTTTAGTGTAATAACCCATTCTAATTATTGCTTAATTTTATTATTGCAAATGACATTATGAATATAAATTTTAAAAGTCCATAACTTAGCAGCTATTTTCAATCATAGCATAGCATGTCTAATTAAAATATGAGTCAAATATATTTATTCATTTCCAAATGTCAAATTACAATATCCAAGTTGAATTGGCTCATAGGGCCACAAAGTCAATACAATAAACAATTTACATCAAGGTTACATCATAATCGTCTGATTACTTGAAAACGTCCAAGGTTTCCTTTTGACACTCGCCTCCTTTGGTGGACGAGAACATGGCTGAATCGCTTTACCGCCCAACCACGAAGCTTACGCTTCCCCAGAATCCTTCCTACTTGAAGAATACCCAACCCTACATGGAAGTTTACCAAGAGAACAATTTTCAAAGTGGAATCTGGTGTGTTCCCAAACATCAACATGCATCTCTATCTATGATTAAAAAAATGCAAGATCTATGCTAGGAATGGTAGAGAGTGTTATCACAAAGTCCATACATACATAACGGGCTAATTGCTTGGCCAAGCATTGAAATTAAGTCGCAACAACAAAAGATAGGTTTTGGATAAAGAAAAACCTATACCCTTTGTACTCCCTTTCGACACCTATCCCGAAAGGTAACTTTCAAACAACATAAGTTTACTCCTTAACAACTATCTACCCTCTAGCAGCATCTACCCTGAGGTGCTCTAGTCTACTTAGGTGTTGATGTTCTACTAAACAAAGAGAGTGATCTTTACACACAAGTCTACGGAAAAGTAATTTAGTCTACTTATTCCCTTAAATAAATTTAGAAAAATAATTCAAGTGGATCTGTTCAATACATTATTCATTCAATTCATACACATGTCTCATGATTATATTCATCGTAATTTAGTATTCATGAAAAATGAATTAGACAAGTAACTAAAGAAGGTATGTCACAACTATGTGTATGTACGTAGACGAAGGTCTATGTGCATACACATATATGTGCCAACTTAAGTTAATGTATATTTGTGCACACATTCTGAAATAAAAACCATTATAACAAATTGCTTTCATTCCAAAATAATGCTACAGATTTGTCATATCATTTGACTGTAATATAGGATGTAAAATGCCCTTTTTAGAGAAAGAAGAATAGTTCTGTTTGAAATAGTTACTACATATTAATACACTGTTCATTTCAAATCCATGTTGTTTGCAAAAGATTACAAGTTACTGTGTCAATATGTCTCATTAACAGTTTCAAGCTATTTAGTATTTCATGTAAATAGTCGATGTCCTATCATTTTGGGTATACAAATATTTAAATAGTACTAGCATCTTTTAGAACAATAAAAGAATCAAACGACATGACTGTCATTTTATACCACACATACAAAATTGGAACATTTATGTTACTGTTCGGGTTTTGGAGAAACCCGTGTCTCTATTGGGACTGTTATAAGTTCAAGCTACTATCGTTTATAAGAACGACTAACAATCAAATGATTGTTTGGTTTCATCATTAACATTATCAAGAAAAGCCGAACCTTGTTAAATACCGATTATTGGCTTGCATTGTTCGATAGCTTGCTGGTAAAATTTATTCATGGTAATCGTTCTATGGAACGATTCAAATATCGTTCTAGGGAACGATAGTATGCGTATAATAAGGACTGGTAAAACAACATTTTGAGCATCGCATGAAAGCAACGATAACGGGAGTCGTTCTAATGAATGATTAAATCTGTGATTAAATGACATGCAAATAATCAATCTTAGTGATCGAAACAACATAATACATAATGGAACAATATAACCGTTCCTCCATCATTCATAGAGAACGATGTGACTTGCTTCAATAACAACAACGAAGAACTATTGTTCTATGATCTAATCTAAAACCATACAACCAAAGGGTGCGACATTCCTTATTTAGCCTAGATGACAGGGAGATCAATAATTGTGAAAAAGAATAACAATGGTAAAATAGTCGTTTCCCTAGAGGAAATGATAAATGATTTTTACATCGTTTTAAACATCACAATACTTCTTCTAATCAGATTTTCATCCGATTAGCCATGAGATTGGCTAAATAAACTTACATGCAAGAATTTACAGATAGAGGCGATAACGATACAACATGGCATGACCATGTTCGGCCAGTATGTTGATAGAATGGAAATGTACGGGTTTAGAGCATGTAAAGATGGCTGATAAGGCTCTTGCATCATTGAACAGAAAAAAAGAATGATCGGTCTCACATAATAACGACCTGACTCTAAGCAAAATACCCTAGCATTTCTAAGATATCTAATGATTTATCACTGATTCAAAAAGAATCGACATTATTGAAGGTAAAATTGCAAGTTTTCAAATAGATCTCACTGAAAAATCAAGCATGTATGTCAACAAAAACCGATTTACCTTTGTATCAAAGCTTTTCCTTGGCTTTTTCCTCCTGTTTCCAACTCAGTCGACTCACTTTCCTTCTTCCCTGGATCCTCGTCACCACTGCCCGATTCTTGCTGGTGATTCCTTCTCCAAAATGGAAATATTTTCTTCTCTTGTTCACATTGCTAAGGGGCCATTTCACTTCATAATTCTCATTAATTGGCTGCCCCACTACTCAAATTTGAATTACTTGGCCTTAAATTTGAATGTAGGCCACTCGTCCATTATGTCCACTTTCAATATTTTTTGAAATCAGCAGTAACGTTTAATATTTCGATCCCATATTCGATTTTTATATGGAATATATATATATATATATGTTTATTTATCATTATTTTCATTTATAACAATATAGTGTTTAATCACTTCCAAACACATAAAATAAACTTTTATTTTATTCAAATAATAGTCTTTAAATGAAATTCTTATCCTTTAAGCATGCCTTTTAAATACATACATATATGTGTTTAACCATGCTATCGTTTTCTTTCAAATTCGAACACACGAGATCAAAATAGGAAATTGAATAAGAAATCACATGTATATCATCCCACAAGCCTATTTTTTTAAAACATTGAATCATTTCGAATCAAATCAATATAATTTTCTATATGGAAGTTTAAATGCAATCTATCATGTTGTTTTGTGGTGTGTGCATCCAGATTCCATCAAGCTTACTGTTCAATCCGGCTAAACGATTCTACCTCAACCGTGTTCTCGTCCTTTAACCCGTTTCCCTACATTTGCACACGCTTGCACTTACACAATTCATTAGTAACGTTCAATCATGATAAAGTATAAGATAGTTCAAAAGATCACATAGTCAAAAGACGGTCAACTTCTTTCAAACATTTCAAAAATATCTAATTTTCATTCAACATATTGAATTTCCTCATTAACTCAATTTATCATATTATAATCTAAATGCAATAAAAATTGGATTATGACATTTAGATTGAACGTCAAGTATAAATAAACTATCTAGTCTATTAAATAGACTATCATAAGAATGTGGGGTTGCACCATAAGGTAAAGGAATTTAAAAGATCAAGAATGATATTAATAATATTATTAATGGCATTATGTTTTCATAGAATTGTCTATTGGATATAGTGTTTCCAACCTTATTAGGTAGGATTTAGACAATGATTATAACTTAAAGCAAGTTTATAAATACTATTGGATGTCCTTCAAAAGATATCTATTAGTACAAGAACCTCAATATTGAATCAAATACGGAAATTTCAAATGGAAGTGCCTTCTTATGGGTTTGTGAGAACCAAGGTAATTATGTTGAGCAATAAGCCTAGTCCCTATGTTGATAAGACGAACTCGAGGACGTTCAAGTTGGTTTATAAATAATAATCAGTCGAGTTTAATTCCAGACCTTGATATCCTTAAAGGGAAGTGTTAAAGTATGGGTTGTTAAATCACTAGTAGAATTTGGCAAATAAATGACTACATGACTAAAACTTTTAGTGACGACAACTAAAAATGACTAAATTCTACTATTTTTTGCAACATAGCTATAAATGACTAATTTGATTGTCGGGTAAAAAACACAACTAAATAATTAGTTACACAAATAAAAATGACTAAATAGTTAGTCACACAAATAAAAATTTGAAGTCCATTTATTCAGGCGCTCCCAATTTCCCTCTTCCCCACCATTTGAAAATGTCATTACAATAAAATGGAATATTTGAAACTGTGAAAAAATTTCCCATCTTTATCCTTCACAAGGAAGGGTTTCTCCTCGCCACTCCAAGGAGCAGAGACCAACACCACACAAAACCAAATCCGAACACTGAAGGAAACCTGCAGCAATAGCCTGAAGTCATTTGATGCTCATTGATCAACTTGTCCCATGGAAGAGGTAAAATGGTGCTTTGAGTTTTGAATTTTTCCGTTTGGGGTTTGAGGCAGAACAAAATAAATTGATTGTGATAAACTCAGATTTTTGGGTCTGTCTTATGCGTGCTTGTTTTGATGGGTGAGGATTGTTTCTTGTGCTAAAAATATTTTATTTGTCAATGCTGAACTTACATAGCTGATTGAAGGGGCAGAGGTTGTCCTCTTCAAATGGAATAAGAAGGAGAGTCAGAAGTGGAAGATCAGTCCCATCTATAAGTTTTGTGTGTAGCTGCATTGTATGGAATTATTTTTCTTGGGTATTACTTAAATTTAAAATATTGATTATCTCGTAAAAGTCATGTTTCCATAGAGGGTTTGGAGGCTTTATCTCACAATTCAGATTGCTTGTGTCAATGTATTGCAAAACTATGATGTCTCTGATGTCTCCATAGAGTTTTGAGCTTACAGTGATTTGATATTGGTGACCTTATCAAAAAATCTAAATTGAATGAATCGTTGTAGTGGGATGTTTCCTTTGCGTTTTCAGGAACTTTATGAATATACTAAAGCCCAGATTAGTTGAATCTCCTTTGTTTGTAAATGTGATGTAACTAGTAAGTTTTGGATTGCAATGGTTCGCATCATGGTTCAATAACAATGGCCTTTTCCCAAAACCCATATCTTTTGTAATGTCCCTTCCTTAGGCAACTCAGATATTAGCAGAGGTTGGCCTACTACTAGGGTTCCCGTAGGTCAACAGTATGGTTAGGGGACCCAACCGGGGGTTGTGGAGCCTTGCGGGGAGCTTTTCGAGCCTTCAGTTTGGAGTTCAAAGGATGAATTTAGGAATAATTTGGAAATATTAAAGTTGGCTCTAATGGAATAGTGAAAGGGTGAATAGTAACAAGGAATTAGAAGATGAATAGTGAAAAGTTCACCCCCCTTGTGCCATGATGCCTAGAGACATAACTTGAGAGCTTTAAAAACAACTTAAATGATTAAAAAGGGGGCTTAATGAAAAGCCACACCTAGCATGAGGAGACCAAGCAATTTTTATTAAAAATACTTAAAAGTATTCATGTTGCCATGTTAAAAACCCTAAAAAGGGGTTGACCCTTTTGGAGGAAGTCAAAAAGTTATAAAATGAGTTTGAGGCTGCCATTTGACACATGATGAGTTTATATTTTCAGAGCAGCTTGCAGGTTGGAGCTCAAGAAGGGTTTCTACATGCAGATTTGGCCTTCTAGGAATGAAAACTCTTGGGAGAAGGGAGTGTTGGACGTAGCCCCAGCATTCTAGAAGGAAAAAACATCATAGAGAAGCTTTCTTATCAGTTTGGCATCATTTATTTAGGAACGATATTGCAGATCAATCATTTGGAAGGGCATAAATTCTTATCAGGTTGCAGATCAGCCCTTTTTGAGGACATTTCTACCATCTTACAATAGTATTTCAGTCAGTCATACACCATTGGGCATTTGGGCATCAAACCCTAGGTGCCAAGTGGAGTTTTTTGAGGGTTTTGGAGTTGGAAATTCACTTACAACAGTTAAAAGAAATCATCTTGTACTTGGAGCTAAATTGTGGAGTCATATTTAGAGTTGGAAGAGCTCAAATTTGCTGACCCAAAATTATATCAGACCTGAGAATTTTATTTCAGCCTTGTAATAGTTCATTTTCAGGTCTATGGATGAATGGGTATGTTGTATTTAGCCCACATTTATGTAATTTCAGTATTTTAGTAATAGAACTATTGTATTCTTCAGTTATCTTCTATTTCCAACAATTGTTTATGTCATGTTATATGCATAAAACTCAAAACACCAAAAAAATCGGAAAAAACGCAAAACAAAACAAAATAAACCCTCCTATACGCTGGTCAAAGATTTTGAAAGGTCAAAACTCAGAAAAAATCCAATTAGTTTTTGGTGGGAATCTTTCAGTGGTATCAGAGCAAAAATCCTGCCAGCCTATGGGATACTAAGGTTGTTTTTAGTAATAGAAGAAAGAGAAAATGAAATTGCTGCCACTAAGATTGCCAAGTGGTATAACAGATATCAAAAGAGGAAAAACCTTCTGACATTTCAAGAATATCTAGTTCTGACAGGAAAATTTATACCTGTGTATGAGGAGGTTATCAGAATCTTTGATGAATACTCAAGTGACGCTGAGGAGGTCAGGGCTACTGAATCTTTTGATAGGTATTACATAAGAAGAAGAAAAGAAGAAATGAATTTGAATCTCCCTCAAAATCAAAAGAAGGGCAAGTTCAAGAGGGATTCGACGCTAAGCATGATGAATCAGAGTATTGTCTTAAAAACAAGTCAGAAATTGAAATGAATGAGAAGAGTAAGGAGCTGCAGCCAGTAGGAACATTCTTGAATGAAGAAAACTTAGAAGTCACCATTGAAGAAAGGATGGAGAAGAAAGAGGAAACATTTACTTGCAACTTGCAGCCTACAAATGGCCTTGGAAAAGATAAAATTCAGTCATCATGTCTAGAAGTTTGGACTTCTAGCCGAACATGTGGAAGCCCTAAGGAGGATAAAACCATGTTCACATGTTCACTCCAGTCACAAGAGGATATGAACAAGAAAGAAGCAACAATTACAGCCTCAAGTGAGGAACGCATAAGTCTACATAGCAGCCACAAGGTGGAGGAAGATGCGTCTACGGAGTTTGCAAACTCTACTTTGGTTGATCAATTACATGGGAATGTGGATTCCACCTATATTCCATTGCATGAGACAGCTCTACAACTCATGGTTAAGAAATCATTTTGTAATAATGTGTGAACATGTAGTGAGATTGATTTCACTTGTCCCATTCATATGCTGGCATTGGAGGATCGCTTGTTGAAGTCATATGAAGCATTTTGCTTTAGAGAGCTGATTGTAGGGACTAGAAAATTGTCTAATCATAAGTTTCTACAATATGATAACGTTTGGTTTGTCATGATGATTTCACCATGGTTGTGGATGGAGGCAAAGAGCACATTGGAAGTGCAGATTGGGAATGGTAAGGCAATATATGACCCTTAGTGTCAGAGGTTAGAGCTTGTTAAAGATAACAAAGACGCTGCAAGAGACCATAATTTTGATTTCTTGAATGCAATCAGCAGTCCACTATCATTACATGAGCAGTGCATCAAGGACAGCCAGGTATGGGTTGATGAACATATGATTGACATTGGAGACATTGATTGCTTGCAATCTGATTTCATAACAAGGGGAGAGAAGCATGAGGTTGCAGATTGGACACATGGATTATTCAATATAGAGGATACCACAAATATTGATAATCAAGGTACAAAGGTTGAGTATGAGGTTTACAAGGAAAAGAAGCTTGTAACAATTGAAGTTTTGACATCAAGGCATGACAGTGATTTTGAATTCTATAACAATGACATAACTCCTCTTCCTCAAGATATGGCAGCTTTTGGTCAAGAAGAGAACAATGATTTGCATTCTACATTTGATGGTACGCATGGTGCAAGCATGGGTCATGATGATGTGAATGATACAACCCATTATAAATCAGATTTTGTGTACTTTGGGGCAGCAAATATAGAGCATTGTCGAAGGTTGATTGAAGATTGGTTACATTGAGCTACCCAAGCAAAGATGCTTGCTGCCCAAGAAAGAAAACACCTCCAAAGAGTCAAAGAACGTTGCAATCAGGTAGATGATGCAAGGAAACAAAGAGAATCCTCCATTAAGTCTTTATTTCTTCCCAAGGAAAAAGAGGTCAGCGAAGATTTATTGAAGAGGTATAAGCATAAGTCTGATTTTTTGAGTTTGATTAGCAATTCTCTTTCATATCATGAGTCAAATTTGAAACCTTGCATTGAGAACATTCAAGTAGGGATGGTTAGGTGTGAAGTTGATCCTTTCCTACCTAGAGTTGATGAGATATTGGGTGGCGTTCATAGTGGACCAGCCACTATTGGTTTGTCTACGATGCAAAAGGAAAATATCTAGTATTCATCCGTGGACTTGTCAACTCTTTCATATGATAGGGAAGCAATGTACTTATTGATTGGTGACCTAGTCTTCTTAGATTTGACAGTGGGCTATGAAGATCAGCATGTAAGGGACTTCATTTGGTGCATGCCTAAACAAAACATTTACTTGGCATCATCTGATGAATGCACTCTAACTTGTGGAGATATAGGTAAAGTTACAGCAGCTGTTTGGAGGTCTTGGTGAAGTATTCATCACACTTTCCTTGCTTAAGATTGGCTCATTGATGAATTCCTAACAACATTGATTGTTGGTAGTACTTGTGGCCTCATGTGGAGTAAAGTTCTTAGTTGGGTCGATGATGTCCTGGTTTATAGCAGCAACATAATGAGGTGTTACATGATGGATGAATGTGACAGTGCAAAGATTTGGGATCCTGGTAGTGACATATGTGGAGCATTTCTTCTTTGGAATTATGATAAGTTCCTTCATCTTGGGCATACAAGTGTCTATATCAGAGTGGCACAGGGAAAGTCCATTGGTGTTGAGATGGAAGGACTTCCAGTTTGTTCATGGGATCCATGTGGAGTACAATATTTGGTGGATGGGAAGTTTGTGGTGAGAACTGACCAAAATAGTCTGAAATACTTCTTGGAATAGAAAAAACTTAATGAGCGCCAACAAAAGTGGGTCAGTAAGATTTAGGCATATGATTTTGACATTGAGTTTGTCAAGGGGAAGAAAAATGTTGTTGCTGATGCATTTTCTAGGAGGCCTTCAATTGCTGCCCTTTGTTCAATGAGTGAGATTTCAACTAATTGGAAGTCTCAAATTTTAGTTGAGTATTCCAAAAATCAGTTTGCATGTGAGGTTGTGGATGGACAGGTCCAGGATGATAGGTACGCTGTGATTGATGATGTGATATACTACAAGGATAGAATCTATTTAGTTCCTGGATCGAAGCTGAAGGAAAAGATTCTACATGCCATCCATGATACACCACTAGCAGGACATCCTGGGTACTTCAAGACATACAAATAGGTTCGTGAGAGATTCTCATGGAAGGGTCTCAAGGGTGATGTCCTACGCTATGTTCGCGAGTGTGTGACTTGTCAGCAGAACAAGTCAGAGCATACTTTCCTAGTAGGACTTCTGCAGCCATTGCCTATCCCAGAGCATAAGTGGGAAGGTATATCGATGGATTTCTTTACAGGTCTTCCGAGAGTTCAAGGGAAGGACTGCATAAATGTGGTTGTTGATAGATTGACGAAGTATGCACACTTCTTTTCTATTGTAGTCAATTTCACAACTTCACAGGTGGCAGAGTTATTCTTCCGTGAGGTATTCCGTCTCCATGGACTCCCCAGGACCATTGTCAGTGATCGGGATAGTAGATTCATGAGTATATTTTGGCAGGAACTATTCCAACTTATAGGTACAGAGTTGATCCCCAACACCAGTTACCACCCTCAGACTGATGGGTAGACAGAGATTGTCAACAAGTGGGTGGAGGGATATTTGCATAATTATGTTTCGGGTCAGTAGAGAGCATGGGTGTGTTGGTTATATTTGAGCAAGTATTGTTATAATACTACGCATCATATGTCTATTGGCATGACTCCCTTCCGAGCTTTATACAACTATGATGCTTTATCATTTGTGGATTTGGCACTAGGTGATAGCAGAGCGCCTAGAGCTCGAGAGTGGCTTCAGGACAGTTAGGATATCCTTAAGGCACTTAAGGATAACATTCAGCAGGCACAAAATCAGCAGAATCTTTCTGCTGATCGGCATAGGATTGAGAGGACCGTTGAGGTTGGTGATATGGTTTTTCTGCGTCTACATCCCTATAGGCAGAGTACACTCAGGAGAAGTGGGGCTGAAAAGCTCAAGCCTAAATTTTATGGACCATACAGACTTCTCTGGACGATTGGAGAGGTTGCTTACGAGCTTGAGTTACCCTCAAAGAGCAAGATACATAATGTTTTTCATGTGTCTTGTTTGAAGAAGGCTTTGGGGCAGCATGTTACTTCATCACCAAATTTGCCTCCATTGGATGAGGAGGGCGGGTTGATATTGATTCCTGCAGAGATCCTTGATATGAGGGAGAGAAGGTTGAGGAACAGAGTTATCAGGGAGTATTTGGTACAATGGAAGGAATTGCCGTTGGAGGATGCCACATGGGAAGGAGAGATGATACTTTAGCATCCAGCTTTGCAGTTGCTTGGGGGCAAGCAATCCCGAGAAGGGAGGACTGCAATGTCCCTTCCTTAGGCAACTCAGATATTAGCAGAGGTTGGCCTACTACTAGGGTTCCCGTAGGTTAGCAGTATGGTTAGGGGACCCAACCGGGGGTTGCAGAGCCTTGCGGGGAGCTTTTCGAGCCTTCAGTTTGGAGTTCAAAGGATGAATTTAGGAATAATTTGGAAATATTAAAGTTGGCTCTAATGGAATAGTGAAAGGGTGAATAGTAACAGGGAATTATAAGATGAATAGTGAAAAGCTCACCCCCCTTGTGTCATGATGCCTAGAGACATAACTTGAGAGCTTTAAAAACAACTTAAATGATTAAAAAAGGGGCTTAATGAAAAGCCACACCTAGCATGAGGAGACCAAGCAATTTTTATTAAAAATACTTAAAAGTATTCATGTTGCCATGTTTAAAAACCCTAAAAAGGGGTTGACCCTTTTGGAGGAAGTCAAAAAGTTATAAAATGAGTTTGAGGCTGCCATTTGACACATGATGAGTTTATATTTTCAGAGCAGCTTGCAGGTTGGAGCTCAAGAAGGGTTTCTACATGCAGATTTGGCCTTCTAGGAACGAAAACTCTTGGGAGAAGGGAGTGTTGGACATAGCCCCAACATTCTAGAAGGAAAAAACATCATAGAGAAGCTTTCTTATCAGTTTGGCATCATTTATTTAGGAAGGATATTGCAGATCAGTCATTTGGAAGGGCAGAAATTCTCATCAGGTTGCAGATCAACCCTTTTTGAGGACATTTCTACCATCTTACAGCAGTATTTCAGTCAGTCATACACCATTGGGCATTTGGGCATCAAACCCTACGTGCCAAATGGAGTTTTTGGAGGGTTTTGGAGCTGGAAATTCACTTACAGCAGTTAAAAGAAATCATCTCATACTTGGAGCTAAATTGTGGAGTCATATTTAGAGTTGGAAGAGCTCAAATTTGCTGACCCAGAATTATATCAGACCGGAGAATTTTATTTCAGCCTTATAATGGTTCATTTCTAGGTCTATGGATGAATGTGTATGTTGCATTTAGCCCACATTTATGTAATTTCAGTATTTTAGTAATAGAACAATTGTATTCTTCAGTTACCTTCTATTTCCAACACTTGTTTATGTCATGTTATATGCATAAAACTCAAAACACCAAAAAAATCGGAAAAAACGCAAAACAAAACAAAAACATAAACCCTCCTATATGCTGGTCAAAGATTTTGAAAGGTCAAAACTCAGAAAAAATCAAATCAGTTTTGGGTGGGAATCTTTCATCTTTTGAGTCTTTGATAATGTGAAGGTTCTAAAAATGTTTTGACCTTACAATGGTCTAATAATGGATACCCTAAATTCCACTTTGCTATCTCTAGACTTTTTCATCTTAACGGTCTTGAGGCAGAGGCAGAGGCTTTGTTCTAGAAGGCAGACTGGTTTGCTCACTATTCTTAAATTTGATGTTACCTATGTTGTGTCGATTTGTTTTCACTTCCTTTTTAGTCTATAATTTAATAAATATTATGTATTTAATGCATAAGTCATCAGATAATGAAGATAACATTCTAAAACCCCAAATAGGGTTTATATTTTGCAATGAATGTTTATGTTTTCATTCAATCCATCTTACATACACTGCCACCAAAAGAACATAAATGACAACAATATTTCATCTAAACAATGTAAACAATGCCATGAAACCCTCTTGAAGCTGCTATTGACAACACTAAACAGTTGTCTTCAATCATACCCTTGAGATGATGGTCACCTTGCTCACTTTTAGAGTACTATTTTTGTCACAAAAAGACAAGGGACTGAAACTGTATCTTCACTCATCATTGCCTTCCTTTGAAAAACGACACTGCAACCTTTCACTTTCTGCATTTGATGCAATGTTAGTTGAAACCTTTTGAGGTTGCTACTGCTCAATCTATCCCTTAAGGACTGTCATGTTTTGCCTCTTGACCAAGCATCTCCAAGTGCTATCCCACTATCCTTTGACAAAAACTGCTCACTGCCTTCCTTAACACAGGCTTGTACCTATTAAAGATAACACTATGATTGTGTTTTTCTATTCACTGTCTCTTCATGAATTTAATATTTGCATAAGCTTCCTAATGTAGGGATACTAGATGCAAATGTTACAAAGCTTTGAACAAGGTTTGAGGCTGTCCTCCTTAATGATGTTTCAGGCATATTATCCATCACAGACCTCTTGTGCATGGTCTACTCCTTTTTGACATCAAAAGCTTTGTCCTCAAAACTTGGAAACCTATGCATAATTCCATGAAACCAATTTGTTGTTGTACTCCCTTCAATCAGGGAATTGAAATATACAGGCACCAAAACAAAGAATCCCTATACTCAAGAATAAGGACGTACTTAAATCTGTGATTACCACTGTAATCTCTTTGTCACTGAAACCTACTTGCGCAGTGATTCTCTTGAGCATTTGACCATCACCAAGGTCAGTGGACAAGGCTCCACCAAAGCTTAAATACTTACAAACCCTAACACAATGGCCTCTTGTCATCACTCCACTATACAACTCACACAAGGAATGTTATCTTTTAAATCTTGGAATGTTATCTTTGAAGCAGTGACTGGTGTTAAGGAATGCTATCTTTTGGTTGCAAGCTGTCATGATCTAGATAAAACACGGACCCATAAGAGGCAACATAGCACGTATACACACACTGTAAGGTCACTGATCTTTTCACTATAATGCATCTTGCTAGAGAATCTTACTACAATATGGTGTCTTTTGAATATAGGTTAATACTGAGAAGCTAACTAGACTTGATTATCCTAAAATGTATTTCAATTAAATGCTCATACTTAACTATGAGATAATTGTACTCGGTTGTCTAGATGGGTTAGTAGAAAAGCATGAGTTAACTTTGTGCTAAAGACTTTAAGGAGCTTGAAAATATAAAACCTAGAGATGGCCAAATATTTAATGGAAATCTTTTCAAATATTTATTAAATCATGAAATGAGTCCATGCATCAAAATTGTAATGAGATTCTCCGTTTCCACAAAATGTTGACAATGTGAGCTAATGTCACAACCAAATTGTTACCAACCACTTAATCAAGCGTGGCAACCATTTCACTCATCGTAAAAGGAAGTCATCTGATATCTCTCGAGTTTACTTCCACCAAACTCAAATAAGACTTAGTTCATTTTTAATCACACTTCTCCTTAAAGCATAAATCACTCAAGTTGTAGCAATGAAAACTGAAGAAATTAGAAATCATAAATCCCATGCACTGAGTAGTAGAGTTGATGGAAGGTTTGTATGCCTCCACCTCAACCAGTTTAACTAATAACTAAACTCCTAACTGCACTAACTAATAGGGGCTTTGGACGATTAATAAAGGTTTTCACATACCGATCTGGGAGATGTCTAGAGTGCTTAGTCCTTATTTCTATGACTGGCTGCACAATCCTACAAAAAAAGAAAAAACAATAAAAAACAAAAAAACAAAATAAGATTCCTTGTGCATGGCGTAGAAAGCAGGAAAAAAAGGATAAAAAGAAGCCTCAGTGGGAGAACAGGGGAGCGGATGGAGATGGGACACAAGAACTATTGCCTGAGGTAGAGTATAATTTTATTTCCAAGGCAAGGCATTAACAAATGGGATGCAATACCAGGTACCATAGCTCTCTTACATTCCTTCTAGATATGAATGTCGAATTATAATGTCTATCGTTTTCTTAAAACATCTTTTCATATTTCTTGGATAACTTGTATTTGTTATTCTCTGATTCTTGTGAATAATGATTTTGTGGGCAAAGTTCAAGTTGCATGGAAGTTTCCAAAGCCTTTAAAACAATATACTTGGTAGTTTATGATCCTTATCTAAGATCCATATTTTACATGTAGCTTTACTAAATCTTTATGTTAACCACAGTGTTTAAACGAAATCTTAGATGGGTTTTTTTTATACATAACCAGCAGCGAATGTTTTGATTTAGCAGCCACCTCTATTCTTAAGTTTCACTAACCATGTGTGCGGAAAAAAAACATTTAACTGCCAAAACTTCTCTGTCAACAGCATACAGCAGACAAAATTAGAATTTCAATGAGATCATACAAAATATGAATTTATTATTGTACAATCAGATCGAATATTGTAGGAGAATTGCAATACTCGATTAGTTTATTTATCTTGAACTCCAGAAGAGAGCAGCAAACGAAAGCATAAACAAAATAATTATTATTCATGTAAAAATATCCCATTAATCTACAAGAGAATAAGAGATTAAAATTTTCAGCCTGTGATGTAACTTAACCAGTAAAATAACAACGAATAAAATTACTTTTTATTTCAGAACTAATTATGGAAGAATGAACGTATAAAAAGAATACATCCAAGAATCATCCCGAAGTGCTTCATTTTAAACTAAGATCTGTTATAAGAAAATATTGCTTCTCGGATCCCATGGTATTTGGTTTGTCAAAATGTTTGAAAAGATTGAATATAGAGCTGCCATAAGGTTGAGAATATAAAGTAAATCTTACACATTCACAATACCTATTGTTGGGTGTTAATTGACTAAAGACTGGTATTGGAAGAAAGTAATAGGACGAGCTCAAGGCAGGTAAATTCATTTCAAAACCAGTGTTAACCTGAATCTAATCACCTGCAGCCATGCTTCTCTTCTTTGTGAACAGACCAATTCAAAATATTATAGTAAAGGTTAGAGAACTAACTTTTTAACTTTAAAAGAAGAGATCTCTTTACCTGAACAATTCTCATTAGCAGCATTGTCAGCACAATACAATTTGTACAGTATCTTGAGGTAGTCACTTTCCATGCATATAATTTTTATTTGTTAGAGCCAATGTATTACTGTTCCATCTATAGTGACAACTTGTATGGATCCATTGTCAAAGACCTCTTTTAGTTTGTAAGGATCATTGCATTACATCGTTAAGTTTTGGTCTTTCTTGCTTAGTTTTAAAATATATTTTAATACTTTTCTGCTTAAAATGCTTACCTGCATTTCTTTTATAATTTGTATATTTTTCATGCCAACACTTTTCTCTTTATTGCTCAAATTTGACTCATTACTAGGCCAACACTCCTTTCCAAGTGTTGTTTCAATAAACGAATAAATCAAAAAGGCCTTGGTTTTAGAATTATTTTTCTTGTTAAGCTAGTGACACTTTTATAGCTAATTCAAGTATTACCGAGTTTTGATAATTGTCATTGGTTCCATCTACAAACAATGGCTCTTTCCTTTCCATACCACCATTCAAAATGTTTAATTGTGTTCTCATGCATACAAAAAAATATTTCTAATGAAAACAAGAAACTCTTTCCAGCTTTACACAAAAATAAAAATGTTTATACACATTCTTTGTTTCGAAGTTCAGCTCATTAAATTGTGATGAATGTATAGGATAGAAAATTAGAAATCAACAAGGTTATTGAGGATCCTCTTATCTCTCGACAGTATGTTTCCACTAGATTCAAAATGATATGGAACATTGCAAAGTAAATATCAGATTTTGTTTTTATTAACATTATTCAGCTTAATATAATATAATTTTAAGAGATAGTTTAATTAAACTGGAGAAAATAAAAGTCACATTTGTTGTTGTTAGTATGGTTAAAGCTTTTTTAAAGATTGCATTGGTATGCAGGTTCATTTATATGCTCCATGTCTTACTATTAAGACTTTGTGTATAGTTTAATTGGATATGACTAATAAGTTTGTGTATATTGAAATGAGTTAAGATAACACTATTGTCAACTGCTGTTTTGGGTGATCTAAAGTGTTGAGTTGCAGAAAAAACTGCTTGGACACATTTAATATTCACGCTAAACTATTTCTGGGTTTTATCCCTCGTTCTTTCCCCTTTCAGAAACATATTAAATTTTTAAATTTGGTCAAATAGAGTGAAAGCTATGGTTGTTTTAGTATCATCTGTTTCGCTGCGATCAGCAAGCTTAAAGTTGAGTGAATTTATGTTTTATTGTCAAATTGTTTGTGAGAGTGTTGAACTGAATTGAGTCACATTATTGTTGGTCAATAAAATATCAGTTGAAGTGAACTCAAATTGTCGAACTACGGTTCCTCTGCGAATTATATACGTAGGAAAGGCCGTTAGAGACGAGCCCCCGAGGAATTAGGTCTAGCCCCTTCGGTTTCCCCATACTTGTCTGAAAAACATAATTTTGTGAGTTGGTCTTGTGTTGTGAATTAAAAAAAATGGTATTTATGTTATTACCTTAGCTGTATTTTTGATAGTCCATCTTACATAAGAATCTACCTCCTAGGTAACATCAAAAGTCTAAACCATGTAAGATTGAAATGTTATTTGCCTCTATCCTTTCACTATAGGTCAGCATCATAAATGCTTATCATGGGCACTGCTTACTATTCTTCATTAGCATTGTACCTGCAAGCTTGCATAATACATGATGATTTATGGCTGTGTTCATTGTGTAGACTTTGACCTCATCAAATGGTCAATCACCTGAATGTTTTCAATGGGATTTATATTTTGCAATGAATGTTTATGTTTTCATTCAATTCATTTGATTTTCTGTTCTTCATGGATCTGAATGTTATGTGTTTTTGGTGACTCTTTTCCAATCAAACCAAGTTTATTGAGCAACGGTTCAAATTGATTTTCTTGAAATATGATTAGTGATCTCATCTCAAGGAGGATATGGATTTGGTTCTTCATACCATCAACTTAATGAAGAGGAGCCTCAGGGTCATGCTGTTAGGATTTACTGTGAAGCTAATCCAGAGTTTTTCATGGCTGCCCGAGGCCATATTGCAGTGCTTGCTCTAGGAAGCCCACATGATCCCCATCAGGTATCTTCTTTTTGTAGTCTCTAAATTTCTCATAAGAAATCGACAACCAGTTTGTCTAAATGTGGCTCCTTGTTTACACATTAATATCTCTTCTAGCAGCAATGGATCAAAGTGGATTCTTGTGGTCTTGACTCTTAAAGAGCAGGCTCTCAAACATGGAGATCAAGAATGGGACCAAGTAAAACCGTTCATAATCATGCTCATATTGTTTTATTGACTGTCTAAGAGCTAAGTATCCAGGACAACATTTTGTATTTTTCTGTTGAATTTCCAGAGTGAGAATAATTTTGGGTTTGCAATCCTATTTTTTAGCACACCAGCTAAGTATACAGGACACACTACAGGTACTGTTTCTTACCAAATTGCTCATTTTCCACAAAATTAGATTCTAGTGTGTAGTTTAGTATTCACTACTTTGATTTTTTCCCTTTTAGCAAAATTAGAATCCAGTTCGTAGGTTGTGCTTGCTGTGCAAATTTGTAAGATGAGTTTTTTGTATTCAGCTGCACGGTACTTTCCTTTTTCAATAAAATTTTATGCAATGGAGTTCAGATATTAGGATTAGGTTACTAGTTGCTCTTTGAGTAAGAATTTAAAACCTTATTCACTGTCCTTTACAATGCATATTACTATCTTGCAAACTATCCTCTTATATTCATGACTTTCTTTCAACTTATCAAAGGATGACTGTCTCTTGACTAAAACCTTTGTTTGATGGTTGTCCTTCGTATGACTGTCTCAATCTTCTCTTTCACAACTTGCTGTTACTTCACTATTCTGTCATACCTCTGATTTTTTGCAATAGCGCCTTCAACCTCTCTGTAATTCCCATGATGAACCGTGTGTTACTGTGTCAGCACTTCCTTGACCATGAGAATGGAAAACAAAGCACTTGAGAGTCCATTTAGTAAATCTGTGTACATTTGCAGCAACTTCAGCCTTCAATACCTCATCACCATTACACTCTTGGGCACTCTCACAAACTTATACTATCTACCCAGCTTTGAGTCCTGCTCTGTCCTCTGAATACTGTGCTTTTGTCAAAATTTGTCTTCTGAGCTTATTTAAGACTGTTCATTTGGCTTGACTTTGTGTCACGTCTCATACTTTGATGCTATTTTGACCATGACTTACTTTGATGCTATTTGGACCATGACTTACTTTGACGCTGTTTGACCATGACTTTGTGGGATTTAATATACAAATTATGATACGTGTTAGAGCAATATAATATACTACAATGCTTTGGAGTATGGAAATGTAGAAAAATAATTGTTTTCTTTCAGAATTATGAGTGCATTTTATATTAAAATGATACTAAATAGGAATGTTGATTTAATTATTGCCTAAATTTATATTTCTATACTGGATACTAATACACTTTCGTTTTTGCACGCCTGAGTGCATTTGAGTGGCAGGTGATCGAAGGCCAAGAGTGTGATTGAGGAAAAGAAGGTTAGCTTTCCGACAGGGTAAAAGAGGAGAAGCTCTCGATCACGCACACACCACTTAAAATCATGTAGTTGCATTAGGCCATTTCTGTTTTCAATGTGAATGTTTGAAATTGATTAGCATAGCAAAATTAAAATATAGTTTAATTAACCATATAAATTGTGAAAAGAATATGGTTTATTTTGTTTTAGTTTACCCATTTATATTCAAAAAGGAAAATCTGAGTTAAAAACAATATATAGGAAATTAAAAACAAATAATAAAGTGAAAATATTATGTTGCATATAATGGAATAATTGGTTTGTATAAAGTGGGAAATATCTCTGTTTGCATAGGATTATTTTTTTCCAATATGAAGAGGAATGAACAGCCCGAGAGAACTTAGGGCTCTGGAAATTTTCTTAAAACCAACAATGCTGTTGGCATGTGGCAATCTTTGGAATTTGCATGAGAAATGTATCTGTCATCTGGAAATACTCTGCATGATCCTCGAAAAGAAAAATAAAGCTTTAAGAGAGAAAAGAGGACATTCATTCAAAAATATCAGAAAGCTCTGGAAGGAGGCGACAGGAAGGTAATACTGGAAATCTGCACTGAAGAAAATTGCCAGGTTCTTTTCCATACTTGCTTCCAATCAGTTTAAAATTGCAGAAATGAAATGCAGTATTCTATGAAATGATTATAGATAACTGAGAAATCTTTTCGATATTTTATTTTCGAATCTGGGAAACAGCTTACTTCTCATTGTTGCAATATAGAATACCCAATCTTTTCTTCCAGATTAGGGTTACATTTTGTTGCAAAAGCTGCAAGTTATTGAACTGCTCTCGATTATAATTAGAAATATACATAAACATATATATATATGCATATATATATGCACAGGAATCTGTATTCCCGTGCATATATACATATATATATATATATGCATATAATTTTGCATAAAATACAGTCACCTGAAATAAATTCGAAATGCCTTTGAGACAAGTTTGAATGCAGTATATACTGGACGAAATGTCTTCTTTATTTTGAGTTTTGAAACTGTTATACATAGGAAATTAGGAGGGGATTTAATCCCTTGTCCTCCCCATGGGAAGGACGCGGCACTGTGGGAGGCTCGCGCCCTCCACAGGCCGCGGCCTGTGGAGGAGGCGCGAGCCCCTCACAGCCCGCCCCCTCCCCATGGGAGGGGCAAGGGCTTCCTGAGCCTTATGTTGCTCAATGCCAGTAAGGAAACCCTGTAAAATGTTTACATTCTGTGTGCACAGCCAGAGAACTTATGAACAGAAATAAAATTCAGTATTTCTTTCTTCAAAACTACACGCAGCTGTATATGAATTTTTACACACACACACACACACATATATATATATACATATACACTTAGCTGTATATGTATACATATATATATACATATTTATATATATATATGTATAGATATCCATGCATAAATATACCAAAATGCAAGTTGAAACAGGAAAAAAAAACCATTTCCTGAAAGTGACATGAACTCTGTTAAATATACACAAATATCTCAGAAATGATAAATCTGGAACAAGAACAGAAATGTCTCTGAAAAACCATGTAAACTGAAAACCTTCTTGAGTACTTTGTCATATACTTACATACAGAAGTACAATCCTGAGTAAAGGAATACAACATAAAATTTGAATGCAAGATTATCTTTCAAACCTCTGATATTCTGAATAAATTGCACTGTTTCAGTATATTATTAATACTCTGAAACCTGTATTAAAATTGGGAATTACACTATCAGTCAGCCTGAACTTGGAAAGAATAGAAGTACATACTGAAATCAGAAAACACTGTTTCATTCAAACAAATTAATTAAATCTTTCTTTCTAAAAGTACACTGAAAAGTATTATGACATACATGTTCTTCTTTAAAAACAGAGCCTTTATCCAAAATCAGAAGAGGATTACTTACAAAAGAGTAAACGAAATCTTACTACTGAATTTACAATTTTTCTTTCAAAGGATGTTCTGAAATTCACAGTTGAAATTCTTTTAGAATTAATTGAATGTATGAAACATGTAAGAAAATGCACAACTTTCTGCTTTGGTATTTATTCATACTTTACTTGTGGTAACTTCCGGGACAGGGTGCCGAAGGTGGACCAACAGAGACGGTAGTATTACCTTTTCTAAACTACCATTTACTTGTATTATTTATGCTTGGCCAAGCACTTGTACCATTGAAATAGATGGGTTTGTTTTAAAAGCCTAGAAACATATATGTATTTGAGTCTCTGCCACCTCCTGTTGCAAGAAATGTGTTTATTTCTCATGTTAGAAATGCATATAGGCATCAGGCACGCATCGAGAGTTCCCTCCTGTTTTACTGTTTCGGGTTGCTAGGCTCCTTTATGCAGGGCCGGGGATTCCTTCGAGTTAGGAAGGAACCCAGGGAAGTCATGTACTTCGTGGTTGGGCGGAAAAGGCGCCTGAATCACACTCTTGGCCCCAGCTCGCAAGCAGACCGATGGTGTCACGGCGGTTGGTGGTTCCGAGTTTTATTTGCTATTGATGTACTTGTGTATTATTCAGGATTGGCTTGTGAAGCCCATTGTAAATGTATATATGTATTTGACTTTCTTTGTTGAAACTTTGAAATAGAAGTATGATTTGAAAGTATCTAATGTAACATTGATTTGAGGAATTAAAGTTTTATGACTTAGCATAGAAAAGATGTTTCTATTGGAATTGTTGATTTCTTCCAAGTATGATTGAATATATGTATATGAGAAAAGTCTTGAAATACTTATGCTTTGTATAATCTTGATACATTACATTGATATTAATATTATACATAAAATGAAATTTAAATTCTCTTTTTAAGCTCATTTGGAAGTATTATGTACAATGTTGATTACTTGGAAATCTTTTTATACTGATTTGAACGGATTGAAAACACTCTTAATTTCCGAGCTACACTTTGGCCTCCAGACTTGTATATCATGGTGCTCAAACCATCATTAGATATTGATTGCCCTCTTCATGGTAGCTGATTGTCTTCAACAAAGTTTCATTTCACTGCCTTAGTATAATCTGCCATTCTGATGTGAAGTAAAGGGCACTGTGATATTCATCAAGACTACTGTCAAAACCTTTTCATTGTCACTAATGGATCTGATTGTACTCTTGATGACAGCCATGCAACTGTACTTCACTTGACAGTAACCTTCTTCTCTTGCTTTGATGTCAACACAACATTATACTTTTAAGGGTTATCATCTCTATGCTCAATCCACTGTTTAGCTATCATTCCTCTTAACATATGTCCTTATATCTTTCATTGCTAAAGTGATTGTCCTTACACATTGGTATGCCCATCTTTTAAAATGTGAGAATGCATTCTTTATGATAGTAAACTGCCCTATAGCATCATAAAGGCTATTCTTCATGTGCTCTATGGTGACTATTTTCTGACTTAACATCTACGATTCTTCATTCACTGTCCATGACAGCCCCCTTGATCTCATGACTCATCATAGGTTTTATATCTTGCTCCAATTTTTGGTCATCAACATCAAATGTGGCCATCATAATATCATCCATAGCCTCCATATTCTACAATTATTCACTGCTCGTTTCTCATACATAGTAACCAAATAATGCAGACCTAGAGCTTGGACTGCAGATGTATGAAAAAAATGATAATTCCCTGCCTCTGTAATCCTAATTAAGCACAACCACTGACATGTTTGATATTTTCAAGAGTCATATGACTGTCCTTTTGCTGCCTTGCAAACACTTACTCAATGCATACAATAATTTATTGAAATGCAAAGTTGAATGGCCTCTTAACTCTTGACACTACTGTCATTGCATTTTTCAAAACAGGGTTAAGCATATTCTGATCTGAATTTTTATAATGAAGTCTTCCAATCTGTCCTTTATATCTGAGCATTGATGACAGTCCATCTTGGTTTTTACTACCCCTTTCAAATGCTCATGGTCTTGGCACATAACTTGCTCACTTTGATTGACCTGTCCTTATGTCCTTTCATTATCCCTATGGATACACCTTGGAGTCTCCTACTACTTTCAATGGTATTACCATGCTTACACAGTCTCCATGATTGCGTTCATGATGCATTCTATATGTTTCAGACCTACACCAGGTCTGCCTTAGTTCATTATTGATGTCCTTTCCTTCTCAATTGCTATGTGAACTCCTTGTTTACTATCTTATCCATGCTCCTAGAGGATCCAGGTCATTGACTTTACTAGGACAACCTTATAGTAGTTTTCCTTTAATGACATGCCAACCTTCAGATGATTGTGTTGTTGTGTAATGGTCCTCAATACTTTCCACCTTTATTCCCTTTCTTACAGTATCATTTGTCTTTCATACAATGTATATGACTGCCACTACCTTGGTCTGAGTTTCTTATGACTGTCATGATGATGATTTTCCTTTTAAACAGTGCAGTGTGCTCTCATTTTGTCATGGCTATATCCTTAAGTCCAGGTCAGTGACTTCCTTTTAGTGGTCCTTTGACTTGTGACCATACTATGATAGTGTATATTTTTTCCTATCATGAATCTCATTGAAAAGCTTGCCTTCTTGGAATCTTGAAATGATCCTTCACCATATTTAAGGGACTGTGATGCTATGTAAGAAAACATGTGCCCTTATCCTTGAAACTATGGATACTCCATGGCATCTGTTGATTGTCATGAAAAATCTCATTTGGGATACAAGCTAAAGAAATTCTTTGGACTGTCATATCAGATTATAAACTGCCTTTAAAAGGTGTTGAGACTGTCCTACTCTTATGAACTATCATCTTTTCACTAGGCTGCTCCATAGACTGCCATTGCCCTATAAACTGCCATTTTTGTTCTCATATGATGCTGTCTTGGTGAAGTGATGTCCTCAACCTAAGGTTTGCAATGTAGACTGTCCTCTTATCTTCTTGCAATATGCTCCTTAACATGACAGTAGACTACCCCTGTTTTGGCAAAGATTGTCCTCATTCCTTCACAAAATGTATCTTGACTTCATATTTGTGTGACAACTTATGTCACTGTCCCCTCATATTCTGCCTTTATTATAAACCCTTTCATACCTTGACATCCAGGTACTGTATACCTCTGCCCTCATGACTTTATAGCCCATAGCTTATTTTCAGCAGGACTGTCCTTATGAAATGTCATGGATTGTCATGTTCACCTGCAAGTAGCAATGCCTTATACAGGACAACACTGTCCTGCCCTCCAAGGGGGCAGTTTTCTTCATATCTCCCAAGGATCCCACTTTTAAAGTACACTTTTAGAGTTAGCATCATCCAAGATATCTACTCCAAAGTTGTCTAGTGAGGCGTCTTCATGTCTGATAGTAATCTAGATACTAATATTCCACAATACTGGACTCAAGACATGGTCTTCCTATTACATCAAGATCAACCACTCTTGACACTTTCACCTACTTTTATTGGATTTTCCACAACCACAGAGATCAGCAGAGAGAAGTATTATATCCTTCTATGTTTTCATCTAGTTGTGGTGCTATTGCTTGGCCTCATAATCGGCCTCATTGTAAAAGAGATCATTGTATTACATTCAATATATAAGCGATATATTGTTGCTGGGTTTTTCTCCCTCAAGTGGAGGGTTTTCCCAGGGTATATGCTGTGTTTGTGTCTGAATTTGAATTAAAATCTGCTTATCTAATCTGATCCTAAAACTAACATGGTATCAGAGCGGGTATAAGGAAGATCGTGATCAGATTTCTCATAAGCAGCGCTTTCATACACTCTTATTCTCATTCTCTTGCATCTATCTTATCTTCAAGATGGTGAACGGACTTAAGATCGAAGATAGACTTGAGGGTGCTGCCAACTTCACATCTTGGAAGTTTAGAGTAATGCTCGCTTTGGAAGAAAATGAGTTAGCTGAGTTCATGGAGGGCGAAGTTCCCAAACCTTCCAATGAGAATGAGAAGTCTCAATGGAGAAAGAATTGCACTAAGGCAAAGAAGATGTTGGTAGACTCTGTGAAGGACCACCTTGTGCCAATCATCTCCAAGTTGAAGACAGCAAGAGAGATGTCCAAGACCTTGGAGGAGATGTATGAGATTAATAACACAAGCAAAGCTCTTGCATTAAAGCAACAACTTCATCATATCAAGATGGCGAAAAGAGATTCCGTCATCACATTCTTCATGAAGATCACCGAGTTGATAGATCAGCTCTACCATTGGGCATATTGTTGATGACAAGGATTTGGCTATGTTGGCTCTTAATGGTCTTCCTCAATCTTGGGAGCCATTCATCCAAGGTATTAGTGGGAGATCAAAACTTCCTAAGTTTGATTGTTTGAGGGAAGATTGTATCCAAGAAGAATCAAGATTGGCTGCGAGAGGCATTGGGCAAAGTTCTACAAACGAAGGCATTCATGTACTTTCCACTCAATCTTCGAAGAAGAAAGGAAGAGAAGGGAAGAAAGGCTACTTCAAGAGGAATAGAGATAAAGGATCAGATGGTGCCCATGCATCTAAGAAGAAGAAGGACCTCTCTTGCATACAATGCTTCAGATGTGACAAGTTTGGTCACTATGCAAAGAATTGTCCAACTAGACCTAAGCAGTAGGCTTCAATTGTAGATGTGGGTGAGATCTCTCCTCAGAAGGATTCAAGTGGTTTTCTATTCTATTTTGCCTTATCAAGCAATGTGCCTACGGACAACAACACATGGTTGATTGATAGTGGTGCCTCCCGCCACATCACTGGGTTTGGAGAACATCTATCTAATTTGGTGGAGAGAGATTCTAGTGTTCAAGTCATTATTGGAGATGATGCAAGTTATGCTGTGAAAGGTGTTGTGACCTCCTCTCTTCACTTAGATTCTAGAATCTCTTTACAGTTGAGTGATGTGTTTTTTGTTCTTGGTATCAAGCGGAACCTTGTCTCTATCTCAACCTTGGAGGACAAGGGATATCAAGTTGCATTCTCCAAAGGAAAAGTTCTTGCATGGCCGAAGAACTCAAGTATCAAGACTGCCCAAGTGATTGGAGTACGACATGAGAGTCTCTATAGACTTTTCACTCGTCCACTTCAGGCTTTGTTGCATGATTCATCAAGTTCGTGTGAGCTTTGGCATAGAGCACTACCAACCATGGAGAAGATGGTCACGAGCCTTCCTAAACTCAGCCAGGAGCATGAAGGCACTTGCAGAGGTTGGGCATTGGGTAAGACTACTAAAGGTCCATTTCATGGTAGTGAGAGTAGATCTAAAAGTATTTTAGACCTTGTTCATTCTGATTTATGTGGTCCAATGTCTGTTGCTTCTCTGAGTGGTTTCTTGTATTATATAATTTTTATTGATGACTACTCTAGAAAGACTTGGATTTATTTCTTGAAGTCTAAAGAATCTGAGGAAGTACTTGAAAGATTCAAGGAATTTAAAGCTTAGGTAGAGAACTTGTTCAGGAAGAGGATCAAAGTTCTGAGATCTGACAACGGAGGAGAATACATCTCTAGAAGCTTCCGTAACTTTTGTATTGAAGCAGGGATTAAGAGGGAGTTATGTGTCCCTTACAATCCTCAACAGAACGTTGTTGCAGAAAGGAAGAACGGATCTATTGTAGAAGCAGCTAAAGCCATGATACATGATCAAGATCTGCAAACCTTCCTTTGGGTTGAAGCATCTAGGACAGCTGTGTATGTTCAGAATAGAAGCCCTCACCAAATTCTAGAGAACATGGCTCCTGAAGAAGCTTTCACAAGTGTGAAACCAGAAGTAAGTCATTTGAGAATCTTTGGTTGTCCTGTATATGTTCATGTGCCTAAAGATAAAAGGACAAAGTTGGAACCATCTGGCAAGAAGGGAATATTTGTGGGCTATAGTGAGTCTTCAAAAGCCTACAGGATCTACATTCCAGGTCAGAAACTCATAGAGATCAATAGGGATGTTACATTTGAAGAGGATGTTGCATTCAAGAGATCTAAGGGCACTCACATGGAGATAGACAATGAAGACAAAGAGTCTCCTCAGGATATGGAAGTTGATCATACTCCTAAGATTCAGAGGGAGGATATTGAACCTAAAGAAGATGATGATTTAGTTGAGCCTTTGGAACCTACTGATGGGCCGAGAGACTTTGTGATTGGTCATAAGAGACCTCTTTGGGCTAGGCAAACAATGCAGGAGGCAGAAAGATTTGCAGCCCCGAGAGGAACATTCAAAGAAAGCAAGAGACCTCACAAGTTTTCAAGCTATGTTGCATTGATGAGTCAAATCATTGAGTCTGAACCTTCCAGTGTTGAGGAAGCTACTAGTCAACAAGTATGGAGAGATGCTATGGCTGAAGAGTATTGATCCATTCTAAAAAAGATGTTTGGGACATCATACCTAGACCAGAAGGAAAATCTATAGTATCTTCTAAGTGGCTCTTCAAGATCAAGCATGCGGCTGATGGGAGCATCGAGAAGTACAAGGCTAGGTTTGTGGCTAGAGGATTCTCTCAGAAAGAGGGAGTGGACTATGAAGAAACCTTTGCTCTAGTTGCTCGTTATACATCTGTCAGGACCATCATTGCTATTGCAGTAGCTAAAGGATGGAAGATACACCAGATGGACGTGAAGACAACATTTCTAAATGATGTAATTGAGGAAGAGGTATATATTGAGCAACCTAATGGCTTTGAGGTTCATGGGAAGGAATCTCATGTTTGCAGGCTGAAGAAGGCTTTATATGGCCTTAAGTAGGCTCCTCGTGCTTGGTACGAAAGAATTGATCAATACCTGATGAGTTTGGGTTTCTCCAAGAACGATGCTGACTCAACCTGTACTTCAAGGTAATTGATGGTGAAGCATTAATCTTGATTCTCTATGTTGATGATTTAATTCTTACTGGAGAAGAACACCTCGTTATCAAATGCAAGAAGGGGTTAGCTTCTGAATTTGAAATGAAGGATCTTGGATATATGCATTACTTCCTTGGTTTAGAAGTATGGCAGAAGCTGGATGAGATCATTCTGAGTCAAGGGAAGTATACAATTGACATCTTGAAGAGATTTGGTATGATGGATTGTAAATCCATGTCTATGCCTATGGAGACCAACTTGCAGAAGCTAAAAGAGGCTGCAGCTAATTCAAATCTGGTGGATCCTACTATGTACAGGCAGCTGATTGGATCGTTGATGTATCTAGTCTATACAAGACCAGATATTTGCTATGCAGTAAGTGCACTTAGTCAGTTCATGTGTGAACCAAGGCAAATACATCTAGTTGTAGCAAAGCATATCCTAAGATACTTGCGTGGCACAGTTGGGTATGGCTTGGGATATTCTTCTGATGTGGACTTGAAGCTGCATGGATATTTTGATTTTGATTGGGCAGGGTGTGTTGCTGATTGGAAGAGCACCTCTGGATGTTGCTTCAGTTTGGGGTCTGCGATGATATCCTGGTGTAGCAGGAAGCAGTCTTCAGTGTCACTAAGCACAGCAGAGGCCGAGTATATTGCAGATTGTGTGGCAGCTCGAGAAGCAGTGTGGCTTCGGAAGCTCCTTGCAGGATTGTTTGGACAATCATTGGAGCCGACTGTCATTTATTGTGATAATCAAAGTTGTGTGAAGCTTTCTGTCAATCCAGTGTTTCATGACAAAACTAAACATGTTGAGATCAAATACCACTGTATCAGAGATATGGTATTGAGGAAAGCGATCCAGTTGAAGTACATCAGCACTGATGAGCAGGCGACAAATATTCTCACCAAGCCTCTCTCCAAAATAAAGTTTGTGTACTTTCGAGACAAGCTTGTATTGTGGAGAATGAAGCCCTAGCTGAGAGGGAGACTCAGCATCAGTGATCTTCTCTAATGCATTTCTCTTTGTGAGAGAGATTTGAGGTGCAAGCCCTTGTTAATGCATTTCTCTCTGTGATAGAGATTTGAGGTGTAAGCCCTTGTTTAATGCATCTTTCTCTGTGAAAGAAATTTGAGGTGAAAGGCCTTGTATCCACCCTCTGGGAGTAGCTATGGTGGATGTCATGTTGAGTGACTCCATGACAACATCACGTGAGAGAGTCCGTGATGATTTTCTTGTACTTGTGCTTTTCACCCTCTGGGAGTAGCCATGGTGAATGTCATGATGAGATGACGACATCACATTGAGTGATTCTGTGATGGGCACTTGTGCACATATACCATTCATGGGAGTAGCCATGGTGGTTGATATCACGATGAGGTGATATTTTTTTTTTCACATATGGGTGCAACCAATGTGGGTGTTATGTCTTGTACAACTGGAAGTATTCCTCCCTAGTTGAGAGGGAGTGTTGATGATAGTAGCGTCGGGCTTCTACTTCCAGCCCAGATTATTCATTGAAGAAGAAATTAAATGAGTAGCCCAACGACTATTTAATTTGTTAAGGTGACTTTTGGTGAAGAGGCGCTTCACCATTACATAGCATATAATATTTAATTATTGTTAATGAGGCCGACTTGTTTTCTTCCGCCACCCTTGAAGAGATATGATCTTTGGAGGCCGACATCATGGTTCTAGGAGACGTGATTCTTGTAGAAGGCCGACATGAAGATTTGAGGAGATGCGTCCTTTCCTTCTCACTTGTATATATCGAAGTAGATCATTTGTCATTTCACATTCATCATTTCATTCATTCGAGTTCCATTCATTGCATAGCTCGTGGGTTTTCAAGGGCGATATACTTCAAGTGCAGATCGTACATTTGTAGAAGGCCGACATGAAGATTTGAGGAGATGCGTCCTTTCCTTCTCACTTGTATATATCGAAGTAGATCATTTGTCATTTCACATTCATCATTTCATTCATTCGAGTTCCATTCATTGCATAGCTCGTGGGTTTTCAAGGGCGATATACTTCAAGTGCAGATCGTACATTTGTAGAAGGCTGAGATCTTATTGAGGGAGATTGATATCATCAACAGAGAGAAGTATTATATCCTTCTGTGTTTGCATCTAGTTGTAGTGCTATTGCTTGGCCTCATAATTGGCCTCATTGTAAAAGAGATCATTGTATTACATTCAATATATAAGCGATATATTGTTGCTGGGTTTTTCTCCCTCAAGTGGAGGGTTTTCCCAGGGTATGCTGTGTTTATGTGTCTGAATTTGAATTAAAATCTGCTTATCTAATCTGATCCTAAAACTAACATTCAACACCATTATTGTGGTTCCTTCAATCTCAATGCCAACCAAGATAAAAAACCCTAAAAATTTGCCCTGCTACACGGTTATCAAACTAAAATCCATCCTCTTTCTCTTGGCACCCAGATTTAGTCAAAACTAAATCTCCACATTGTGAGTGTGAGTAGAAGGTAGTATACAAGGATTTTTATGAGACACTATCTTGAATTAGGTCTTAAGGTTTTGTGTCATGGAAATGTTGTAGATGACAAGTGTGCACGAAGGATAGATGATAAATAATCCATAGGTCACCTGTGTAGCTCACAAGATAGCCTACACAATCACACTTACAATCATTATAGAAGTGTTAAGCATCTTGTTTTAAAATTTCAATATGCTAATGGATGAGTTACAACCTATGGAAAATATAAAAGAGGACAGTAAACAAACTTCTAAAAGTAGTCTACAAGTATATGGTTGGCGATAAAGGACAATGTAAGAGACTGTTAGAGCATGGCAGGTTAGAGGAGAGTATTAAGGCAATCGAAGGGTCTTAGGTTATTTCCTAGAGTTTGGGAGACCATAAGAATACACATGATCTAATAATACAATCAAATTCCCTTTGACACAAACACAGTGATAGTCTACATTATCATGCAATGATTAGTCATCATAGCAAAGAAGCTTATCGCAGCCATATGATTGTTGAAAAAGGGAATAGATCAATAATGAGGTGTGACGGAGATATTAGTTTCAAATGATAGTATTCTCTTATTGCAAACATAGGAACAACAACGTTACATTCTAGACTTGACTCCCTTGACTCAAAACCTATGAGTGAAAGTGTGAAAAGAGTAAGGTTTGAATTTGAGAGAAGACCAATGATAGTGGTATCAAATAGTCATATGACAGTGGCATCAAAGGAGATATCATAGTGTTGTATGAAGAGCTATAAATCAATAGAGAACAAATAGTTTCTTGATGGCAATATAAAAGTCGTAATTGAACAGTGTTTTCAAGGAATTCATGACAATGGTGTAAAGGGTGACAGGGTTTCACCATGGACTATGCAAACATGTGCCAATCTAGAGAATGGTGTTGTGCAAAAGACCACCGCAACACCGCATGGTGGTTGTTGGGCCTTTGCGGTGATGCGGGGAAAGCTCCCCGCATCACCGCGAAGGCCCAACAACCACCATGTGATGTTGTGGTGGTTGTGTAGAAGGTTTTGTGAAGGCTTTGGTGATCCAAAGTGGAACTTGCAACTACAATATATGATAAAAATTCACTTCCAGATATGCTTTTGATGGATGTTCATATCCTCATCCAAAGCTCCAATTCACACACAGGCAGGAAGGATTCTTTCAAAGGTTGAGGAGTTGGGCTTTACACCTACTGGTTGCATTTTCTTAAAATTTTCTAAGGACTTTTCAAAAAAACTCATTCTAAACATATCCTTTAATCATGGCATTCCATGATATCACATTTCTTTGAGGCATTTTTTGAAACAGTTCGCTTGCCTTGTCTATGCTTCCACATTTTCATGTATGTCTGGCAAGGCACTTGTAACTACAACATATGACAAAAAAATCCCTGCTATTATGCTTTGATGGATGTCCCTTTGTTATTACTTGATATTTGATGTAGTGCACATTATTATAGTGCAAGCCTATTTTTCAAATTGTTTCATTTAGCATCATCAATATTCTCCACAAGAACATTGTCCCTGTTTAAAATGATTGAAATGATTCACATCTATCATAACAATTTCTCTTGCAACAATCTTGGAGATGAATTTAGATGTAGTGTGAAAATGTAGTAAGCCCTGGTGGCTTATAGCTCTGTTTTCCCCCTGACCTTGCTGATATGAATTTCTGATTTTGATGTTTTTATTTGTTTTTGTGTTTTTTTGCTTTTTTGGTATTTTGTGATGCAATGATATATAGAAAATAAATGCTGGTAAAAATTAACTAGTTGCTAGAAATGAATTTATATACAATGCTTCAATGGAAAACTAATTGCAAGAGCTCTTTCTCTCTATTTCTTTGAAATACAATTTATTGTAAAGATTGCACAAACTGGAAAAAGAACAAGTCTGAAAATGTATAACCTGGAAATGCAAATTGCCTGAGGAAAACCTCGATTAATTCGCAGCAGCCAAACTAGAGATTCTCCCCACAATATTATGATGCAATAATATTTATCCAGCCCAGCCGCCACCAAATAGGAAAGAAATCAGGGCCAAGCATGAGGCGATTTACTCTAGGGAGATGACATCCCAGCCCTAGGCTGTATGGCCTTTCAGCAGATGAATCACCTTCAAAACTCCATCACAAATGTTGATAAATGAAGGCATTAAATGAATGACAATAGGCAATTTGATTTGGAATGAAAGCATTCAAAACCTCTGTAAATTTCCCCAATTTTGCACAATGAGAACCTCTGAATGAAGTCCTTTAGATGCCAAAATTCAGTGGATCTTTCACCACCTCAGATCAGCTGCTCAATTGAAGATTTTTCCGTTCTCCACTGGCTGTATTTGCTGAAACCCTTGTCTCAGATGCACAAACTCCAAAAACTCCAATATTTGCAAAGTCAAGTATTCACATATGGTGAAGTCGATTTGAAAATGAAGGCTTTTTATATTCTCCAAGGATGGCACGATTTTCAATGTGCTTTTAAATGATTTAAAATATATTTCAAGTGGCTTTTGTTGACATATAATATAATGTCATTAATGTGGTGTGCTTTTTCCCTTTATGTATTAATTACTCATCACTAAAGATGGCCCCACCTTTTTATAAAGTTAATGAATAACTTTATAATATAAAGTTTTATAATTAAAATATCATTAATGCCATTAAAACATTAATAACTCTTAAAATATCCATTAATTAGCCACGCCCACTGAAACCAAGGTCAACACTGCCAAGCACTAAATGACCGGGTGCCTTGCCACAAATAGCAACTCTTGATAGCTAACTTACTATAAATAGTAAGTATGCACCACTAAGTCCTGGAACATCTGCAAAGGCCCAATCAAGGGTCAACACTGCATCTAAGACCTGTCCAGGTGCCCTGCTATAAATAGAAACCCTGACTCCCAGAAAAGTAACTTACTATACATAGTAAGTGTGTCAAACAGAGTCCAACAAAGGTCAAACCTAAACACTGGAGGCGAAACCATACCGAATACTACCTCAGAGGACCCTCTATCCATCAAGATACTAGCCCATGAGGGCCAAATGATGGGCTACCCCTCAATCACTGATACTGACTAAGAAGAGGACATTACAGTCCACCCTCCCCAAGATTGCTTGCCCTCAAGCAATCCAGTAAAAGGGAAACAAACACTCCACCTGGATCCCAAGGGCAGTGTAGAGTAATGTCCCCGTCATCCCCAACCAACTCCTATAACACCAACGTCTGATCAGTTAGAACATCATGCTATACCCTGTCAACCTCAACACCATCTGTCATAGGAGAGAGAAACTCATAAGGAAGCAAGTCAAACTGTTGGCAACATTTGCTCTCTATAACTGCACGAGATATGCTGTCATCCAACATGTCTAGCACGTGCATACCAGAACTATGCACTTGAAACAAGTCGTGTACATGTGGGTCAAATGTGAAACTGTATGCACTCCACACCGTGTACACACCAACAAACTCCTATGAGAGTTGTGTCTAAAATCCCGGTGCACTAGGACTCCAAACATCACAATCACTACTCAACTCAAGACTAGGGTTTAGAGTGTGATCAGCATCCACCTCGAAAAGCGGATTATCATAGGCCACAGTAGCGCCCACCTCGAACAAAGGGTTGTTCACAAAATGTACAACACCTCCAAACTGATCAAAACCATACATCTTTGAACCCTGGTAGCAATGAGAGGAGGTAAAACCCTCCTGAATCAACTCCTACTCCTCCTGTACAATCTCCTACTCTATCTTCCCGCTCTCCTCACTGACGAGAGAGATAGAGTGCAAGCTCCCATCTGCAATCCCCCTCAATGCATGTGTTTTGTCGTGTAACTCAAAATTCATCTCCATCTTCGGAAAGTTGAGGGTAAACACACCAATGTCCTGGAGCCATCTCGTACCTAGCACTATATCTATCTCACCCATGTTGACCACACAAAAGCCGGCCTGCAACTCATAGTCATTCAACATAAGGGTAAGATTACAGATCCGTCTAGTGCAAGCGAGAGTATAACCATTTGCAACGTGAACACGAAATCCAGCGAAGTCCTCTGTCTGGAGTCTGCATCTGCTGACAAAACCCTCATCAATAAAATTATGTGTGGCTCCAGTGTCTAACATGGCAATACATCGCTGTCCATCAATTGATCCCCTGAACCTAAATGAAGATGCATGTTGTGTACTGGCAAATAATGCCAATGGGGATAAATTGGCATCAGGTCCAAACTCTGTAGAGGCATTTCCAACCTCATCATGCTCAAAAAGAGCTTGTTGGTCTGAAATTTCAGACTCCTCGTCCTCATAGTAAACCCACATCACGCGATTAGCTTTTCCCTTTGACCTCAAAGGACAATCATGCTCCTTGTTGTAGGGTTCCTTGCACCAATAACAAAGTTGTTTCTTTCTCAATTCATCACGAGTTGCATCATCAAATTTTGTTGCTGCTTTTCCCTTTGTGTTAGCAACTGGTGGATGACTCTCTTCACTAGGCAAGGTGATAGCTTTAGGTGTGAATTGTTTCTTTAAAACAGTTGAATCCATATTGTGTGCTTTCCTGAAATATTCCGAGCCAATTTTTTTCGTTTTCTCAAATTACAAATTACAATCCAAAGCACCCGTTAAGGTTAGCAGCTAAACCAAACGATGCTGAAACAACTCTAACCAGAATGTACACCAGGATCCCGATGTGGGCAAGGTGTGAGCATTGGTCAGAGGATCTGAATCAAAATGCTTATGCAAGAACTCTAACCAAGAATGGCGCCGATGATGGCGAGCATATGGTCAGAGGGTCTTCTACACTAAGTACTGAAAGGGAACTCGACACCAAGTATGTGCTACCCAATCCAGAATGGAGTTGAGGCGACCATATGGCGGAGTATTACAAATTACAATGCTTGAAAGAAATAACTGTAATGCTGAAAGTACTCAACACCCAGAATGTGCTTTCTGACTCGGAGTGGGAAAGTAGCTACCATAGGGCGGAGATAAAGTAAATACACTATCAAAACACTGAAAGTAGAGTTGATCATTACAAATTGATAGAGCAAGATTATAACTGCTGTCAGTACTACTGCCAGCTTACAATATGTTAGACAATGCCTTGCTTTCCATACAACTAGAGAAGTAAATAGAGCTGCAACAATATTTATAGCATTCCGTTCAATGGATAATGAAGATTAAATCAGAAACTGCAATATTAAGGCCAACCTGATAATCTGATTTTGACAGTCCGGATCTTCATGTGCACGAACAGCAACCCTGTACTTCACAAATCCACTCACAACTTGCTCAAAACTTAACCAAATCTCATGAGACGAATTGCGTAATGATCCTAGTATGATGGCGATCCAATAAGAACACTGAAAGCTGATCAAAACCCACTATTTAATTTATGCACGAAAATCAATGCAACTCAAAGTGGTACGGCCCAGCAAGAGGGGCGATTTGTATTTAAAAATCAGATGCTTCTCTAAAAAATCTACAACCTGGCACAAAGGGGCGCCTTGCCTAGACAGAATGGAATATGCAATACCCAGAACAATCTTTTTTGTATTTTATGAGTTATGAATTAAAACAACAATCTGCTGTAACTAAAATGCAAATCTGGAAAACCTCTAATATGCAAAATCAGAAACTAAATAGCCACAAGCTGATTACAATGCACAAATCCCAATGAAACTCACAAAACTATACTAATTCACCACTAGTTGCTGTGTTGCAAGCAAGAAGCAATGCCCGAGCTAGGAGGCCTTCATTCCTCGAAGCGATCCAATACCATTCCGGCAGAGTAACAATACTGTAGACCAAAGATGCTGAATTGAGGATCAAAGGCTTCCTTTTATAATTTCCTGTTGACCTTCTCGAAACCCTAATCTTCACTTCAGAGTCAAACCCTAATCTCTTCAAAAGATGGCGTCCCTTTCTTCAAAGCTCAATCTTGACTTTTAAAATAAATTCAACACATTAATGAATGCGTCCAAACTTAAGGCATTAATTTCAACCTTGATGAATATAAAATTAACTTAATGATGGCGCCACCCTTAATGACCACCTTTTTAAAACATCATTAAGTTAAGAGACTAGGCCAAGGGGTGATTTAACATTAAAATATAATGTTAAAGTGAAATGACTTATCTCTCCGAAACTGCATCCCGAGGCCAGAAACTGAATAAACCCATTGAGTCAACTGAAGAGGAAAGTCAACTGTGCCGAGACCGAACATGCCACTGCTAGAAATAGAATTTACTAAAAATAGTAAATTCCAGAAAGTGCTCAGAATGCCAAGAGAAACATATCACTGCGAAGCTCTCTGAAAACCCAGAAAGAATCTGCCATTGAATCAACCAACTCCAAGCAAGAACATCCTTCAAAATAGGAAACCCTAATTTTACCTTCCGACTAGCCTACGGGTCTCCAGAATAGGCCAACGGTCACTGGAAAGATCTGGTTTGATAAGGGGACATTACATTTCCTCATGGCCTCTTGCAATGTAGGAGGATCAAATGCCTTGATCCAACCCCTCATAGGCTCATATAACCCCTCAATGAATAAAAGGACAAGTCTTCTCTCAAAAACACCTGTTACCATGACTGAAAGTTTCTGAAATTCACTTATATATGCTTCCATGCTTCCCGTCTATTTCAACTGAGCAAGATCTCTAAAGTACATCTCTGGATCTCTTCTATCAAATCGCTCAACCAAAATTTCAACAAATTCTTGATAAGTAGTGATGAGATTGTGTTGCAAAGTCACCATCCCATGATGCCACCAATCATGGGAAACCCCATCTAGATGAAGTGCTGCAAACTTAATGGCATCTTCTTCTGTCATAGGATAGTAAAAATGTATCAACTTATCCAATTACTAATCAAAAAGTGATGTGAGGTTGTTGGTTGCGTGTTTAAGATCACTATCAATGCCTAATCCTCCGCTTCTGACTCATGAAACGGTCATGCTCTCTAACTCAAGGCAGCAACTCCCACTCATCATCATCACCATAATATCATCAATAAAAGCTCCTTCTTCCTCTTCTTCCTCTAGTTCATTTCTCACAAATGTGGGTCGTGTGGGCCTCTCAAAAGTTGGGTAGGTGCTCTTCTTGCTCTAGGTGCCCCTACAGCACTTGCAAGCTCATCTTGATCATGATCATGTCCTCTAACAGGTTGATTAAGCTGTTGTATTGCCATTGTAAGCTGTTGCAAAACATTTGCTACCTGTTGCTGCCCTACTTGAAGACCCCTTAATATATCTCTACCTTCTCTTTCCTCATTATCCCCTTCATTTCTAGGAGGACTAGCCCCTCTCCTGTCACCCATAATACCTGTAACACTGTCACTATCACTGGATTGTGTTTTGTTACTCCCTTAACTAGACCTGTGAATGCCTAATATGCCAGATATTGTATGCCCTTCTGGAACAACTGGTGGTCTCCAATGGCCTGTACACCTGGTATAAAAATAATTATTCCTGTTCATGTGATGCAAATTCACCACAAGTTGGCAGGAAACTGCTCTGATACCACTATAGTAAGCCTTGGTGGCTTATAGCTCTGTTTTCCCAGTGACCTTGCTGATATGAATTTCTGATTTTGATGTTTTTGTTTGTTTTTGTGTGTTTTTTTGCTTTTTTTGGTATTTTCTGATGCAATGATATATAGAAAATAAATGTTGGTAAAACTTAACTAGTTGCTAGAAATGAATTTATATACAATGCTTCAATGGAAAACTAATTGCAAGAGCTCTTTCTCTTTATTTCTTTGAAATACAATTTATTGTAAAGATTGCACAAACTAGAAAAAAAACAAGTCTGAAAATGTATAACCTGGAAATGCAAATTGCCTAGGGAAAACCTTGATTAATTCGCTGCATCCAAACTAGAGATTTTCCCCACAATATTATGATGCAATAATCTTTATCCAGCCTAGCCGCCACCAAATAGGAAAGAAATCAGGGCTAAGCATGAGGTGATTTACTCTAGGGAGATGACGTCCCAGCCCTAAGCTGTAAGGCCTTGCAGTAGATGAATCCCCTTCAAAACTCCATCACAAATGTTGATAAATGAAGGCATTAGATGAATAACAATAGGCAATTTGATCTGGAATGAAAGCATTCAAAAACTCTGTAAATTTCCCCAATTTTGCACAATGAGAACCTCTGAATGAAGTCCTTCAGATGCCAAAATTCAGTGGATCTTTCACCACCTCAGATTAGCTACTCAATTGAAGATTTTTCCGTTCTCCAATGGCTATATTTGCTGAAACCCTTGTCTCAGACACACAAACTCCAAAAACTCCAATATTTGCAAAGTCAAGTATTCACATATGGTGAAGTCAATGTGCAAATGAAGGATTTTTATATTCTCCAAGGATGGCACGATTTTCAATGTGCTTTTAAATGATTTAAAATATATTTCAAGTGGCTTTTGTTGACATATAATATAATGTCATTAATGTGGCATGCTTTTTCCCTTTATGTATTAATTACTCATTATTAAAGATGGCCCCAGATTTTTATAAGTTAATGAATAACTTTATAATATAAACTTTTATAATTAAAATATCATTAATGCCATTAAAACATTAATAACTCTTAAAATATCCATTAATTAGCCATGCCCACTGAAACCAAGGTCAACACTGCCAAGCACTGAATGATCGGGTGCCTTGCCACAAATAGCAACTCCTGATAGCTGACTTCCTATAAATAGTAATTATTCACCACTGAGTCCTGGAACATCTGCAAAGGCCCAATCAAGGGTCAACACTGCATCTGAGACCTGTCCAGGTGCCCTGCTATAAATAGAAACCCTGACTCCCAGAAAAGTAAGTTACTATAAATAGTGTGTCAAACAAAGTCCAAAGAAGGTCAAATTTGAACTCTCCTTGAACACTGGAGGTGAAACCATACCGAATACTGCCTCAGAGGACCCTCTATCCATCAAGATACTAGTCCACGAGGGTCAAATGACGGGCTACCCCTCAATCACTGATACTGACTAAGAAGGGGACATTACAGAAAATGAGAACATACTCGAAGGTTCTTAACAACTCTAATAGTTGTACCAGGGGCCATGCTTAACAAACCAAATGCAATTGCTAACTTTTCACTATGGTGGCAGATAAATGATTCTTTTTTCTTTTATTCCATATGGTGCAGGAGCACCTCCTGGATTTCATGCCTCCATGAGGCATGCTTGAGTTCTTGAATTAAGTTTGGTAATTTGGTGTTGTAATAAGGTCCAATGGAACATTTCAAATATGTTTTGAGTCCTATTTTGGTCATAGGGTCTTAGTTTATCTTTTGGTGTCAAATTGTCACATTTTGTCATATTTGCAAAAGTTGCAAAATTGCATGTAAAAGCACGTGAAGGGCCAATTTCATATGAGAGGCCTATGTTTGAGGTTGTAAGGTCATATTAGACCATATTCAATGTAATTTGAGTCCTAGGAGGGTTAAGATGTCAAAAAGTGCAAATCTTGTAAAATTGCTAAAGTGCAAAAATGGCAAAAAGGCAAAAATATGGAAGTTCAAGAGTCAAGTAGGTGAAAAGTTAGTTTTGGTCGATTGGTTGGAGTTAGTTAAGGTTGGAAAAGCTTTAAATTGATGGAGAACCTCGAGCAAGAGGTCAGGAGGGATGTAAATAAAGAACAATCAATGATGAAGCCCTGTTTTATATGCAAATTTCTGAGTTTTACTGGTAAAACGTGATTGCAGACATTTGTACGGCATGTACGGCCTGATTTTCATAAGGAAGTCATTGGGATTGATGCACCTATGAGTCTACTTCATTTTTCTTTTCGTTTCATTCAATTCCATTCAGGTATGAAGAAGTTATGACAATTTTACTCCAGGCGGGTAGATTCAGATTTACACAAGGCAGCAAGCAATAAAAATTGCACATCTTTCATTTTAACCATTATAAATTCATAAAAACTTGCATGAAGGTCTGTTTTAAGGTTATGAATGATTTTCCATTGGTTTCATTGATTTTGGAGAAGATTTAGATGAGTTTTGAAGAAGCCCTAGGCTGTAACAGTGACATTTTTTTTCAAGAAAGGACAATGGGTGCTAGGGTATGTCTAAAATGCATTGGAAAGGGATGTGATTGAGTTGGAATAGCATGTTTGAAGGCTTGGAGAAGTTATTGGAGTCTTGCAAACCATTGTTTCTATAAACCCTCTTGATGCCAAGTCCAAATAGGCCTAGTTGGCAGTGTAACAGTCCTATTTTGAAGATCATGATCCAAAGTAACCTATACTAAGTTTTTGATATGTTATTGTATGCCTAAAAGGTTTTCCAAAAATGTACTTACAGTCTTGAGAAGAGGTCTGAGTCAAAAATTAAAAGTGACTGTTCCTAGAGGGAAGGCTACAAGGAATCAAGGTAGATATGAAGGATAGGCTAGATGGTGGAGACTTTTGGAGTTGTGGGTGGTTTAGTTGTGTTAGTCATGTTATTCTTATGCTATAAGAACCTTAACAAATGTTGATTAAGGAGTTTGGGGCCTTAAAAGCGTTGTGTGTACTTGAAACCATTGTCCAACGCTGCCAAAGTGAACTAATGTTGAGTAATCAAACAGAGGTTGTTTTGAGTTTTGCTAAGTGAGATTGAGAAAGTGAGTGTTCTTCCTCTAGCATTGCATCACCATAGCATTAAGTAAAAGTCTTGAATCTGGAAATACCTTGTTGCCTTCGTTTTTCAAGCCAATTTCTCCAATTTTGCATAGCTCTCCCATCTTTGTGGATGTGATCTGTCTCCTACAGAAAAAAGCATGTACCATTTTATTCCCTTCAGTCCAACTACATGCAGGTATCTTTTTAATTCCTCTATCTTTCATCAATCTCCTTACCATTTGAACCTCACCACACCTACCTGCTTCTACACAGATGTTTTAGAGAAGAACATAAGTTGCAGCATTTTTAGGATCCAACTAAAAAAGCAGTGTTGCTGGAATACTCAGCCTATTCATATATGATCCACAGGCACCAAAGGTTTAACTGGCATCTTAGTAATAATGTTTAGGGTGTCCTCAAGATAGCCATTGTATTACTGTGTTCTTGGAGTGTGTTTTTCTTTGGACAGTAGTATGCTCTAACTGAGATCATTGACACTTGAAGGTTGAGTGAATTTGTCAATATTCATGTGACAAAGGTATTGTGGTGTCTTGGATTGATTTATGATTCTTAGGATATCTATCTATGTTTAGTCAATGTTTTGATTACGGACAAATAACATAATTTCTTGTTGCATTTATCACAGAAACAAAGGCCTCTTCTGATTGTAGCAGAGGATGTAGAGAGTGAAGCATTGGTTGCTTTGATCTTGAATAAGCTTCATGCAGGGGTGAAGGTTGGTGGATTTTTCTATTTAAATCTTGTTTACTTTTTAAATTATTTTTTAACTTTAAATTCTAAATCCTTAGCATTTTTAAAATATATTTGTGTCTGAATCAAGTTTGTGCTATTAAAGCCCCTGGTTTTGGTGAAAATAGGAAAAATAACTTGCAAGATCTTGCTGCACTTACTGGTGGACATATTAGGTTTATGTTTCTATGTATCTGCTCTCTTTTTTGGCTTTGGAGTTTCTTGTTTGTTATGCAAGTTTGGCTTCTTCATGTGACACCTATTGAACCAAATTTGTTTCTCAATTGAGTTAGTTTGCATGCATTTTGCCATTTTGCTTCACTTCTCAAGGAAAAGTATTTATGGCTAGTAGTTATCTTCAGGTCATATCAGAGGATCTTGGTATGAAGCTTGACAAAGTAGAATTTGGCATGCTTGGAACAGCTAAGAAGGTAGGTAAACATAGTAGTATCCTTGTATATGTATAATGTTGCTATCATCCATGGACAAGGTTTTTGTTGTGTTGTTACTCAAATTCTTTTTGTCATTTTAACATTTTATTGTATGATAAGATTAGTTGTTCTTTATTCTAGGTGACTATCTCTAAGGATGATACTATAATTCTTGATGGAGATGGTGACAAAAAAGCAATTGAAGAGAGATGTGAGTAGGTGAGTTTTATTAGAGTGAAGTGTGATAATATTTTTGCAAAACTATAATGCTTGGTGACAATAGAGCTGATAAGAGATTTGTGTTGGTATGCTTGGCATGGCTGACAAAATATTTGGTCACAGATATCTGTACTAATATTGAAGCAAGCACATCTGATTATGACAAAGAAAAGCTCCAAGAGAGGTTGGCAGAGCTATTAGGACGAGTTGCTATTCTCAAGGTTTAACTTGTAATCAAACCGTGATCAGTTGTCTGAAGATAATTTTCAATACATTGTATCTAGATTCTTTTGATGGTCTTTTTTATTTAATTTAGATTGGAGGAGCCAGTGAGCTTTAAGTTGGAGAGAAAAAAGATAAAGAGTCACTGATGCATTGAATGCAACAAAGGCAGCAGTAGAGAAGGGCATTTTACCAAGTAAACAAATTTGTAAATTTCATTAAAGCATTAGAGATGGCAATATTTTTGTTAGGAAGTTTATAGCTCTGTGCTTACTGGAAGATACATTCCAAGTGGTGGTGTTGCTCTTCTCTATGCAATAAAAGAGCTTGATACAATTCCTACAGCCAACTTTGACCAGAAGATTGGAGTTCAAATAATTCAGAATGCATTGAAGGTATAAATTACTAACCTAGACTTTCTTTTGTTTATGTCTAGAAATAGGCTTTATCTCAGTGTTTAATCATTCGTTTTTTCTATTTTTTGAAGTATCCTATACATATAATTGCTTCCAATGCTGGTGTCAAGGGTGTTGTTGTAGTGGGAAAACTACTGGAACAAGAGAATCTTGATTATGGCTATTGGCTATAATGCTGCTAAAGGTGCACTTAGAATATGAGCATATTATGTTCTTAGTACTTAACATTATAAAGTTTGATGATCTTTGAAATTGATGATTTTATTACTAAATTGATAATGCTCCTTTAGTTGTTGGTCAGTTGCTTGATGATGATTGTCACGAGGACTTCATCAAAGGTCTTATTATTTCTATTTGTTCTCTCCTTCCTGTTGAACCACTTGTTGAAGAATGTGAGAAAAAGGTAATGTATAAAATCTCCGAATCTCCAAAGGTTTTTGTTGTGTTGTTACTCAAATTCTTTTTGTCATTTTAACATTTTATTGTATGATAAGATTAGTTGTTCTTTATTCTAGGTGACTATCTCTAAGGATGATACTATAATTCTTGATGGAGATGGTGACAAAAAAGCAATTGAAGAGAGATGTGAGTAGGTGAGTTTTATTAGAGTGAAGTGTGATAATATTTTTGCAAAACTATAATGCTTGGTGACAATAGAGCTGATAAGAGATTTGTGTTGGTATGCTTGGCATGGCTGACAAAATATTTGGTCACAGATCTGTACTAATATTGAAGCAAGCACATCTGATTATGACAAAGAAAAGCTCCAAGAGAGGTTGGCAGAGCTATTAGGACGAGTTGCTATTCTCAAGGTTTAACTTGTAATCAAACCGTGATCAGTTGTCTGAAGATAATTTTCAATATTTTCAAATTAGGATGATACATTGTATCTAGATTCTTTTGATGGTCTTTTTTATTTAATTTAGATTGGAGGAGCCAGTGAGCTTTAAGTTGGAGAGAAAAAAGATAAAGAGTCACTGATGCATTGAATGCAACGAAGGCAGCAGTAGAGAAGGGCATTTTACCAAGTAAACAAATTTGTAAATTTCATTAAAGCATTAGAGATGGCAATATTTTTGTTAGGAAGTTTATAGCTCTGTGCTTACTGGAAGATACATTCCAAGTGGTGGTGTTGCTCTTCTCTATGCAATAAAAGAGCTTGATACAATTCCTACAGCCAACTTTGACCAGAAGATTGGAGTTCAAATAATTCAGAATGCATTGAAGGTATAAATTACTAACCTAGACTTTCTTTTGTTTATGTCTAGAAATAGGCTTTATCTCAGTGTTTAATCATTTGTTTATTCTATTTTTTGAAGTCTCCTATACATATAATTGCTTCCAGTGCTGATGTCAAGGGTGCTGTTGTAGTGGGAAAACTACTGGAACAAGAGAATCTTGATTATGGCTATGATGCTGCTAAAGGTGCACTTAGAATATGAGCATATTATGTTCTTAGTACTTAACATTATAAAGTTTGATGATCTTTGAAATTGATGATTTTATTACTAAATTGATAATGCTCCTTTAGTTGTTGGTCAGTTGCTTGATGATGATTGTCACGAGGACTTCATCAAAGGTCTTATTATTTATGTTTGTTCTCTCCTTCCTGTTGAACCACTTGTTGAAGAATGCGAGAAAAAGGTAATGTATAAAATCTCCAAAGCTATTTTTCAATTTCCATAAGGTTTATATTAAGCTAACAGTTCTTGTTTTTTCTTTGTTTATTCCAGGAACCGGCTTCGATTGTTGACACAATTTTTAGAGCATCTTATGAGTGAAGGAAGTCAGGATGTACATAGGACCCTTAGGCTTCATGTATGGGATGAGATATAGGACCCTTAGGCTTCATTTTTCAAGTAGTTCTTTCATGTTTTGGAGCTGTATAAGCAAAAAATAGACCATTGTAACTCAGTTTTCTTAGTCATAGCACTGAGAAACACACTTTGTAACACATTTTTCAAAGCAAAGACACATATTTGTCTTGTATCTTTTGGAAGAACACCTTTTCTCAATAAATTTTTTGTGTATATGTGATGTATGTTAGAGTTTGTCACTATGTATTTGTGATATATGTTGGAGCCAATCACTAATGAAAATGTGATGTGTATGAGACAATCATTGTTGTACTGGTGATATACATAAAAGCTAATCGTTGTACTTATGATCTGTGTATGATTTGTTACTATTGTACTTGTGATGTGTATGAGCTAGTCACCTAGTCTATGTGTGATGTATGCTCGAGACATTCATTATGTGTATGATATTTTGGATTATGGTATGAAAGACCCCTTGAGAACATTGTGAATGTTTTCTACACTAATGCTTGGTATGGACCCTACACTTGATGGCAAGTTATTATCAAAGTCAAAGATGCAAAACGCGCAGAAAACTCGCCCTAATTGCGAGTAATCGCATGTCACCTATTACTGCGAGTAACTCGCAGTATAAATTGTTGCTGTTTTATTCTTAAAAATCATTGCGAGTTATACCTATTAAAGTGCGAAAACACACGATTCACTTGCAGAAAACACAACTTAAAAGCATTAAGGGTTTATGGCGTTAAAAATGAAAAACATGAATGTTTGAGACCATTTTGCATCTGCGAGGAAGGGAAAAGAAGAGACGATAAGGGCACCCGAGGAGGTGACGAGGGCACAGACAATTTTTTTCTTGTTTCTTTTTTTTGTGACTGCGTGAAATGGTGAATGCGTCTTTGCGAGAATGCGTCTGAGTCTCTATCATTTTTTCTCTGCGTGTGATATTAAAAATCGAAATTCCTAAAATTAATACAGAATGCGTCTCTACCATTTTTTCCTAAATACGTGAATGTGTCTCTATCATTTTGCATGAAACGGAAAATTGACACATAGAACCCTTTAAAAGTAAAATTGTAAAACAAAAAGCCCGCTCAAATAGCAGAGTTGGCTTGGGCCGTGGGTTTGCTCCCCATAGGTCTCGGGTTCAACCCCCCGCTCTCGCGATTGATCAGTGGGCCTATATGCGGGCTATGGCATCCACCCACAGGGGGCTAGTCTCGCCCTAGCTCGCCCCAAGTACCCAAGGTATGGGCTGTTGGGCTGAGTCGCGGGGCACCCTTGT
>VDFB02298470.1:0-34204 GCA_007258455.2 Sequoia sempervirens
CAGGTATGAAGAAGTTATGACAATTTTACTCCAGGCGGGTAGATTCAGATTTACACAGGGCAGCAAGCAATAAAAATTGCACATCTTTCATTTTAACCATTAGAAATTCATAAAAACTTGCATGAAGGTCTGTTTTAAGGTGATGAATGATTTTCCATTGGTTTCATTGATTTTGGAGAAGATTTAGATGAGTTTTGAGGAAGCCCTAGGCTGTAACAGTGACATTTTTTTATCAAGAAAGGACAATGGGTGCTAGGGTATGTCTAAAATGCATTGGAAAGGGATGTGATTGAGTTGGAATAGCATGTACAGGACTAGTGTAGCATGTTTGAAGGCTTGGAGAAGTTATTGGAGTCTTGCAAACCATTGTTTCTATAAACCCTCTTGATGCCAAGTCCAAATAGGCCTAGTTGGCAGTGTAACAGTCCTATTTTGAAGATCATGATCCAAAGTAACCTATACTAAGTTTTTGATATGTTATTGTATGCCTAAAAGGTTTTCCAAAAATGTACTTACAGTCTTGAGAAGAGGTCTGAGTCAAAAATTAAAAGTGACTGTTCCTAGAGGGAAGGCTACAAGGAATCAAGGTAGATATGAAGGATAGGCTAGATGGTGGAGACTTTTGGAGTTGTGGGTGGTTTAGTTGTGTTAGTCATGTTATTCTTATGCTATAAGAACCTTAACAAATGTTGATTAAGGAGTTTGGGGCCTTAAAAGCGTTGTGTGTACTTGAAACCATTGTCCAACGCTGCCAAAGTGAACTAATGTTGAGTAATCAAACAGAGGTTGTTTTGAGTTTTGCTAAGTGAGATTGAGAAAGTGAGTGTTCTTCCTCTAGCATTGCATCACCATAGCATTAAGTAAAAGTCTTGAATCTGGAAATACCTTGTTGCCTTCGTTTTTCAAGCCAATTTCTCCAATTTTGCATAGCTCTCCCATGTTTGTGGATGTGATCTGTCTCCTACAGAAAAAAGCATGTACCATTTTATTCCCTTCAGTCCAACTACATGCAGGTATCTTTTTAATTCCTCTATCTTTCATCAATCTCCTTACCATTTGAACCTCACCACACCTACCTGCTTCTACACAGATGTTTTAGAGAAGAACATAAGTTGCAGCATTTTTAGGATCCAACTAAAAAAGCAGTGTTGCTGGAATACTCAGCCTATTCATATATGATCCACAGGCACCAAAGGTTTAACTGGCATCTTAGTAATAATGTTTAGGGTGTCCTCAAGATAGCCATTGTATTACTGTGTTCTTGGAGTGTGTTTTTCTTTGGACAGTAGTATGCTCTAACTGAAATCATTGACACTTGAAGGTTGAATGAATTTGTCAATATTCATGTGACAAAGGTATTGTGGTGTCTTGGATTGATTTATGATTCTTAGGATATCTATCTATGTTTAGTCAATGTTTTGATTACGGACAAATAACATAATTTCTTGTTGCATTTATCACAGAAACAAAGGCCTCTTCTAATTGTAGCAGAGGATGTAGAGAGTGAAGCATTGGCTGCTTTGATCTTGAATAAGCTTCATGCAGGGGTGAAGGTTGGTGGATTTTTCTATTTAAATCTTTTTTACTTTTTAAATTATTTTTTAACTTTAAATTCTAAATCCTTAGCATTTTAAAAATATATTTGTGTCTGAATCAGGTTTGTGCTATTAAGGCCCCTGGTTTTGGTGAAAATAGGAAAAATAACTTGCAGGATCTTGCTGCACTTACTTGTGGACATGCTAGGTTTATGTTTCTATGTATCTGCTCTCTTTTTTGGCTTTGTAGTTTCTTGTTTGTTATGTAAGTTTGGCTTCTTCATGTGACACCTATTGAACCAAATTTGTTTCTCAATTGAGTTAGTTTGCATGCATTTTGCCATTTTGCTCCACTTCTCAAGGAAAAGTATTTATGGCTAGTAGTTATCTTCAGGTCATATCAGAGGATCTTGGTATGAAGCTTGACAAAGTAGAATTTGGCATGCTTGGAACAGCTAAGAAGGTAGGTAAACATAGTAGTATCCTTGTATATGTATAATGTTGCTATCATCCATGGACAAGGTTTTTGTTGTGTTGTTACTCAAATTCTTTTTGTCATTTTAACATTTTATTGTATGATAAGATTAGTTGTTCTTTATTCTAGGTGACTATCTCTAAGGATGATACTATAATTCTTGATGGAGATGGTGACAAAAAAGCAATTGAAGAGAGATGTGAGTAGGTGAGTTTTATTAGAGTGAAGTGTGATAATATTTTTGCAAAACTATAATGCTTGGTGACAATAGAGCTGATAAGAGATTTGTGTTGGTATGCTTGGCATGGCTGACAAAATATTTGGTCACAGATCTGTACTAATATTGAAGCAAGCACATCTGATTATGACAAAGAAAAGCTCCAAGAGAGGTTGGCAGAGCTATTAGGACGAGTTGCTATTCTCAAGGTTTAACTTGTAATCAAACCGTGATCAGTTGTCTGAAGATAATTTTCAATATTTTCAAATTAGGATGATACATTGTATCTAGATTCTTTTGATGGTCTTTTTTATTTAATTTAGATTGGAGGAGCCAGTGAGCTTTAAGTTGGAGAGAAAAAAGATAAAGAGTCACTGATGCATTGAATGCAACGAAGGCAGCGGTAGAGAAGGGCATTTTACCAAGTAAACAAATTTGTAAATTTCATTAAAGCATTAGAGATGGCAATATTTTTGTTAGGAAGTTTATAGCTCTGTGCTTACTGGAAGATACATTCCAAGTGGTGGTGTTGCTCTTTTCTATGCAATAAAAGAGCTTGATACAATTCCTACAGCCAACTTTGACCAGAAGATTGGAGTTCAAATAATTCAGAATGCATTGAAGGTATAAATTACTAACCTAGACTTTCTTTTGTTTATGTCTAGAAATAGGCTTTATCTCAGTGTTTAATCATTCGTTTTTCTATTTTTTGAAGTCTCCTATACATATAATTGCTTCCAATGCTGGTGTCAAGGGTGCTGTTGTAGTGGGAAAACTACTGGAACAAGAGAATCTTGATTATGGCTATGATGCTGCTAAAGGTGCACTTAGAATATGAGCATATTATGTTCTTATTACTTAACATTATAAAGTTTGATGATCTTTGAAATTGATGATTTTATTACTAAAATGATAATGCTCCTTTAGTTGTTGGTCAGTTGCTTGATGATGATTGTCACGAGGATTTCATCAAAGGTCTTATTATTTCTGTTCATTCTCTCCTTCCTGTTGAACCACTTGTTGAAGAATGCAAGAAAAAGGTAATGTATAAAATCTCCAAATCTCCAAAGGTTTTTTTTGTGTTGTTACTCAAATTCTTTTTGTCATTTTAACATTTTGTTGTATGATAAGATTAGTTGTTCTTTATTCTAGGTGACTATCTCTAAGGATGATACTATAATTCTTGATGGAGATGGTGACAAAAAAGCAATTGAAGAGAGATGTGAGCAGGTGAGTTTTATTAGAGTGAAGTATGATAATATTTTTGCAAAACTATAATGCTTGGTGACAATAGAGCTGATAAGAGATTTGTGTTGGTATGCTTGGCATGGCTGACAAAATATTTGGTCACAGATCTCTACTAATATTGAAGCAAGCACATCTGATTATGACAAATAAAAGCTCCAAGAGAGGTTGTCAAAGCTATCAGGAGTTGTTGTTGTTCTCAAGTTTTAACTTATAATCAAACTGTGATCAGTTGTCTGAAGATAATTTTCAATATTTTCAAATTAGGATGATACATTGTATCTAAATTCTTTTGAGGGTCTTTTTTATTTAATTTAGATTGGAGGATTCAGTGAGCTTTAAGTTGGAGAGAAAAAAGATAAGAGTCACTGATGCATTGAATGCAACGAAGGCAGTAGTAGAGAAGGGCATTTTACCAGGTAAACAAATTTGTAAATTTCATTAAAGCATTAGAGATGGCAATATTTTTGTTAGGAAGGTTATACCTCTGTGCTTACTGGAAGATACATTCCAGGTGGTGGTGTTGCTCTTCTCTATGCAACAAAAGAGCTTGATACAATTCCTACAGCCAACTTTGACCAGAAGATTGGAGTTCAAATAATTTAGAATGCATTGAAGGTATAAATTACTAACCTAGACTTTCTTTTGTTTATGTCTAGAAATAGGCTTTATCTCAGTGTTTAATCATTTGTTTATTCTATTTTTTGAAGTCTCCTATACATATAATTGCTTCCAGTGCTGATGTCAAGGGTGCTGTTGTAGTGGGAAAACTACTGGAACAAGAGAATCTTGATTATGGCTATGATGCTGCTAAAGGTGCACTTAGAATATGAGCATATTATGTTCTTAGTACTTAACATTATAAAGTTTGATGATCTTTGAAATTGATGATTTTATTACTAAATTGATAATGCTCATTTAGTTGTTGGTCAGTTGCTTGATGATGATTGTCACGAGGACTTCATCAAAGGTCTTATTATTTATGTTTGTTCTCTCCTTCCTGTTGAACCACTTGTTGAAGAATGCGAGAAAAAGGTAATGTATAAAATCTCCAAAGCTATTTTTCAATTTCCATAAGGTTTATATTAAGCTAACAGTTCTTGTTTTTTCTTTGTTTATTCCAGGAACCGGCTTCGATTGTTGACACAATTTTTAGAGCATCTTATGAGTGAAGGAAGTCAGGATGTACATAGGACCCTTAGGCTTCATGTATGGGATGAGATATAGGACCCTTAGGCTTCATTTTTCAAGTAGTTCTTTCATGTTTTGGAGCTGTATAAGCAAAAAATAGACCATTGTAACTCAGTTTTCTTAGTCATAGCACTGAGAAACACACTTTGTAACACATTTTTCAAAGCAAAGACACATATTTGTCTTGTATCTTTTGGAAGAACACCTTTTCTCAATAAATTTTTTGTGTATATGTGATGTATGTTAGAGTTTGTCACTATGTATTTGTGATATATGTTGGAGCCAATCACTAATGAAAATGTGATGTGTATGAGACAATCATTGTTGTACTGGTGATATACATAAAAGCTAATCGTTGTACTTATGATCTGTGTATGATTTGTTACTATTGTACTTGTGATGTGTATGAGCTAGTCACCTAGTCTATGTGTGATGTATGCTCGAGACATTCATTATGTGTATGATATTTTGGATTATGGTATGAAAGACCCCTTGAGAACATTGTGAATGTTTTCTACACTAATGCTTGGTATGGACCCTACACTTGATGGCAAGTTATTATCAAAGTCAAAGATGCAAAACGCGCAGAAAACTCGCCCTAATTGCGAGTAATCGCATGTCACCTATTACTGCGAGTAACTCGCAGTATAAATTGTTGCTGTTTTATTCTTAAAAATCATTGCGAGTTATACCTATTAAAGTGCGAAAACACACGATTCACTTGCAGAAAACACAACTTAAAAGCATTAAGGGTTTATGGCGTTAAAAATGAAAAACATGAATGTTTGAGACCATTTTGCATCTGCGAGGAAGGGAAAAGAAGAGACGATAAGGGCACCCGAGGAGGTGACGAGGGCACAGACAATTTTTTTCTTGTTTCTTTTTTTTGTGACTGCGTGAAATGGTGAATGCGTCTTTGCGAGAATGCGTCTGAGTCTCTATCATTTTTTCTCTGCGTGTGATATTAAAAATCGAAATTCCTAAAATTAATACAGAATGCGTCTCTACCATTTTTTCCTAAATACGTGAATGTGTCTCTATCATTTTGCATGAAACGGAAAATTGACACATAGAACCCTTTAAAAGTAAAATTGTAAAACAAAAAGCCCGCTCAAATAGCAGAGTTGGCTTGGGCCGTGGGTTTGCTCCCCATAGGTCTCGGGTTCAACCCCCCGCTCTCGCGATTGATCAGTGGGCCTATATGCGGGCTATGGCATCCACCCACAGGGGGCTAGTCTCGCCCTAGCTCGCCCCAAGTACCCAAGGTATGGGCTGTTGGGCTGAGTCGCGGGGCACCCTTGTCGCATATGGCGTCCACCCACAGGGGGCTAGTCTCGCCCCAACTTGCCCCAAGTACCCAAGGTATGGGTTGTTGGGTTGAGTCGCGGGACACCCTTGTCGCATAAAAAAATAAAATCTGTAAAACAAAAACAATCATTGATTCAATTTGATTGAATAATTTAAAAATTATATATATTAAAATTTAATATATTATTATTAAATACTATGATTCAGCAATAATGTTTTAATATTTTATAAATATTAATCATTATTTAAAAATATTTGTTGTATTATTATACATTTAAAATTATATATATTAAAATTTAATATATTATTATTATGATTCATCAATAATATTTTAATATTTTATAAATATTAAAAATTATTTAAAAATATTTTTTATATTATTATACATTATAATTTTTTATTTAAATTTTAAATTTTATTATATGCCTATGAATTTATTATTATTATCTAAAACATTTATTTATATTTTATTCCATTATTTTGAGTTTGAATAAATCATTTGTTAAAATCTGAAATGGAATAAAATTAATTTTTTTATCTATTTATTATAATTCATAATTTTATATTAATATATTATCTATTAATATTTATTTATATTATATTAATAAATTTGAATAATTTCTCTATTTATTATATTAATATATTTGTTTATTTCCTGTCTAATACATTAATTGGTTTATTGATTATTCTTTCTATTGTTTATTCATATTTTAACCAATTATGATGTCTCTCTTTTGCTAGGTACTTTGCTAAAAGAATATGGCTTCTGGAATATGATGTAATCAGTAATATGTTTTAAAAATTCATTGATATGTGTGTTTTTGATGAATATTTTAAAAAATTATGTATTTTCAAATGTTCGATAAATTTGTTGAGTTATTGTCGAGTTTTTCCCCAAGTTTTTGCCGAGTCTCGAGTTTTCAAAAATTTTGGGCCTTTCGAGTTATTGCCGAGTCTGAGTTTTTCAACTCTGATCAAAGTTATTAACATTATATTATAATTGGCTAAGTTGATAGTATACATACTTCATTAATAGTCATGGGTTAAAAGCAAGATCAAGATCTCATGCAAGAGGAGAGAATGAACTTCCTCTAATGTTGTGGGGAAAACTACGAAGCCTCCGATTCCCATGAGGGGATACATAGGCAGGGTCATCACAAACCCTCGAGGCTTAGGTTGTAGGTCTAGGAAAGACCTTAACCTTGGGACCTTAACACTCTTTTGGGCAAGCATATAATTGGCAATAATGAGTTGATGCCACCATGGGAGGGGAGAAGTATTGAAGCTAACACTATTAAGCTTCATGGAAGGTGCTCAATCGTTTAAGTTGGTAGTTGTTGTGAACAAAAAAAAAATTGTTCTGCCCAAGAAGGAGATTTTACATTGGTATCAGAGTAACCAGGTTCAAATGTTGGACCTATGAGGCTCACTTGACTCTGGGTTATTTTGGACTTTTAAGCTCCTAAGAATGGATGCCTAGTCCTAACCAAAAATGAAACCAAGATGGGTGCAAAAGGGAATTTTGATATATGAATTGTAAATGAAAATCAGAGTGTGTAGCAAAAGGTTAAGTTAGTATTTGATGATTGTTATCTCCCATCACTCCCTTGTTGGATTTAATTTTACCCCTTGATATGATGCAAATTTCATTTGCATATTTAAGAGTATTAAGAATCTTTATCATGTTACGAACAAGAATTGCTAGGAATATAAAATACAAATAATTGAGGGTATATATTTGAATGGGTAGGTTGTGACTATCTTAATACTTAATTATAAAAAGTAGTTTTTGATGCATGGTACTTTAAAGCCTTACTAAGGTTAACTAGTAAATATTTGTGTTCAATGGTTCAAAATTGACAACTCTTAAGAAAATCAACCCATAAACTCATAGTGGAGGATTGGATTAGGCAAGAATGCTGACTCGAGGATATATTTTAGTGTACACCCTCTTACAATTTATAAAATTTATTCCAAAATTGGCCAAAATAGGCAAAAGGGGACCACTTAAGAGGCAAGGATAAGGGGTTCAAAATTAATTAATTTTGCTAGTGTTGGCGTTTTAATTCACACCTCTGGAATGCGGATTAGAAACAGACAGCTATGCATAGATAAATTGCTCTTCGAATTAGGAGGGGAAGCTCCCTCTTTGCTGATGTTGTTCAAGAAAGTAAATTAAAACTAATTTTCCTATCTTTTTTGGTTCAGCTAAGAGCACAAGGTTATAAAACTCAAGCGCTGTAGCTGAGATTTTTTGTTTTAAAATTTCAACTACGACTAGCCTACTCTAATGACGTTTCTAATTTCTCAAGTAAACACAGAGTAAGAGAATTAGAAATGGACAATGTTTGATTCTCTAACAAAATACTTAGATAAACTCTTCTTCCAATATACATCTTCTTACTTTCAATGCAAGCTGAAATGGAGATCATATAAGCATAACACAATAAACAGAAATTTGAGTCATTATATCAGGGCAAAGTAGGCACAAGACTTTATTTCTCAAATATCAAGAACAAAAGATTACACAAGATACATGCACTGAACAAGAACTTGCAGCTAAAAGAGACTTGCAAACTTTTTCTTACACAAAGTGAAAACAACTAAACAACTTGCAGGCAAAATAGGCTCAGCAATTTGTTATCACAAGCACGGTTAAGAAAATAATGAGAAAACACTCTTATTTATAGACAAGCAAGAGGTAGGGAACCCTACAATCCCCTTGCTTTTACAACTCAGCTTGCCAACATGCAAGCGCTTTATTTCTAAAACTAAAGAAGATAAACAACTAACCACCTAAGAAAGCATGAAAACAGGAAATGCCAACTATTACAATTTTTTTTTCTTTCTCTTCTTCAAAGAGTGGATAAGAATTGAGATGAGAATAGAAAGAAAGCGGAAAGAAAGCTTCTAGATGACTGCTGCTTTAAATCTCGATCACATCCGCCAAAAAGCCGAAAACACTGTCTCTGTTAGGTGCATCAATACTATCTATAGCAAAGTTTCGCTTTTCTAGGATTTCTTCGCCATCTGCAATCTATCTCAGAAAATAGTCAACCTCATTGGCCGCTTTCTCGAACCTCACTGACATCATGGAAATCTAACTCATCTTACCCGCAACTGGATCGCAGCCATCACTGCTACGAACAACATTCTGGAACTGGGCTTGCACTTCGTCAAGTCCAACGTAGGAACCATCATCATGACTATACTGAGAAGGGATCTCTGCAACAACTCACTTATGAACAGAAGAGCCTCAATCACCCTTTGTCTGTATGCAACAAACTCCTCAGATATCCTCTCATAGGTTCTCACCTTGAAGATGTGACACTCTTTCCATGCAAGGATTTGTTTCTTGTGTTCTCTTGAAACCATTGAGCCATAAGTTGTATTCAAATCTGCAATGATGATTTCATGCCTAGGTTTCACCTCTGTCATTGATTGTTCAAATCCTTGAATCCCTTGGCGTAAGTTATGAGCATTGTCCCTTAGCTGAAACATCTGTGCCAAGATTTCTTTGCCTCTGATGATGAATCCTTCAATCCACTCTTGTGTTTGCTTCCCACATATTACCAACTACCTCAACTGTTGATGATCAGGTACTGGGGCAGCAACTGAGTAGCTTGTGAAGTGCCATGAACAAGATTAGAAATGTATAGCCTGAGTTGTCGGATTTCAACCTTGAGGGCTGCCTTATCTTCTCCATCTTTGAGCACTCTTTCTTGAAGAGTTTCAAATGAAACTTTGAACAAACTTACATCTGCATGCCTGGTGTTCTTGCCAAGATTGGCCTTAACCATTATGAAATCATCTACATCCACTTCATCTCTGTTTCTATCTTCAGGAGGTGTAGCAGTCTCCATGATCATCTCACCATCAAGATTTCTCTCAAAGTGAATCTGTTTCTTTGCTTTCTTTTTAGGTGTCTCCTGATAAACATTGTCAAGATCATCAAAATTCAGTCGATATGAAGGTCTTCTTCTCTTCCTTCCCAGGGAGCTCTCAAGCCAAGATGTGGTATCTCTACTAACTTCCCTGGGAGGTTCAGCTGAAACTCCATCTTCTTCACCCTCTAGATCAATGTGAATTGGTGAAGACCTTGGCAATAGTGGAGAATCATGTGTTAAAGGAACATCTTCTATTTCCTTTTGAGGTACAGACTCTTCTGGAGGAGCTTCTACTTCAACTGTTGACTGCTTCTGTATGACTATGTTTGAGAAGTCCAACCTTCTTCTTACGTTCTTTGTTGATCTGCTTCTCGTTACACCTTCTTGAGGCTGACTTACTCCCTTCATCTTTGGTTGTGTTTTGGAAGAAGAGGGAAGTGATGACTGCATTCTTCGTGGCTCTGCTGTTGGAATGGATTTCTTCCTCTTGAGGACCAAGAAAGTCTTGTTGTACTCAATGACTTGGCGTGTCCTTTCTTCCACCGAGATGTTTTCTTTGTTGGCCCAGTTGACTTGTGGAAGACGCTGTTGCTCAATTTTTTTTGAGTGTACATTGGGAGTGTTGGTTGGAAATTTTGTATTCTCGTGAAAGCGTACAAAATTGAGATTTCAACCACAGCACGTGAGTTTGAACTCTCCTAATTAAGGGAAGGCTCCCCCTTTAACTAAATAAAACTAAATGGATAGGACAGCAATCGTTCCTCTTATTTCAGGAAAGATTATATTCTCTTCTCTTCAAAGAAAAGAAACAGTATACGTTGATAAAACTTTAATACGGTAACTATGCAATGGAATAAAGAAAGAGGAGATAAAGTTTCCTGAAAGCGCAAAGACTTCCGTTATTTCCTCCGGGACGGGAAAATAATTCAATAAGCACAAAGTCTTGAAGAATGAAATCCTATCAACCTTTTTTCAGAACGATTACTTTATGGAAATATACAACATAAAACAGCGTAAAATCTGTAACTATGAAGTATCTAATAACTATTCTAGATGAGAGTTAATACTAGCACAAAGACTTGCAATTATTCTCAATTTCTAACACTAACTATGAATTCAATTCTCACATTTACAGCACAAAGTCTGCAAATATTTAAATCGAATCTCTTTTCAGCAATCTTCAACAATTCTCAAGTAATCACAATATAATAAAACAAGGATTCAGCTCAAAGTCTGAAATTCCAGCTTCTTGATATCACTTGAAAATTCACAATATTCCACTATAAAGCTCAAAGACTTTATGAGTACAAAATTCTGCAGAGTTTTCTTGCTTGCTAAAAAGATAAAGATTACAATAGACCCCTCAAGTATTTATAGGAGGAGGTCTGGAGAAAAAGGTGGGAGGATCTCAACAAACTTGAGAAAATCTCTCAACCGATAACTAATTGCGATTGACTTATTCAAAATTACAATCCAAATTGTGATTTGTCTTGTAAGATTTTACATGTAATTACATTTTCGAAAATTGCAAGGAAAGAACACTTGCAATTGCAAAATTTGTTTTTACATATATATTGTCGAAAGTAAAATTACATAAAACAACCTAAACTTCTAATCTGTTTCATTCCTATCTTTGAAAGATAAGAATTTGCTGATGACGGTCTGCAACTCATTCGGATCTGGACCCAACGTGTTCTTGGCCACTGCAACTGTCTTCAGAATTACATCAAAGTATCTGATAGTCGCCAATCTATGCTCTTCATAATTAGTTTGCATTTTCTCAAGGATTGTTTGATGATTGACAAGCTTTTGAATCGAATCCATAGAAAACTGCTCTGATTCCATTTGTTGACGAAGACTGGCTGCCATTTCTGAAGTAACTGAATCAGCTTCAAGTAATTCATCTTCTTGATTTAAAACCGTACATGAGATCTTCTCAAAACTTGAAAGAATATCCTGCTGAACTTCATCATTCATTTCTAAAGTGGCTTGGATATCTTTGATAAGATCTTGAATGACCAATGATCTATTTGTCATAAGTTCTTCAAATTCTATGTACTTCTCTCTGTTTGGCAAGATTGAATTGCTGCATAGAATTTGTAACTTAACTTGATCTATCTCATGCCAGATTTTTAAATCCTTCTCAAGTGATTCCAAACTCTGCTTGAAGACTTCCAAAGTTTGATTCAGCTTTATCTTTGCTATTCTGATATTCTTGAGAACTTGCAACGTCTTCTCAATCATTGGAATGCTTTTCTCAATTAGCTGAGTTATCCATGAATCAATTGCTTTAGCCTTTTGCGCAATTCTTTCTAATTGTCTAACTGATTCATTTGGAGGAGCTGTAGATAGAGAATCAACTGCCTCTGATGATCCTGTAATCCTTTGAATGACTGAAACTAGCTGAGCATTGTCTTCTTTGAGCTTTTCCTTTTTAGCTAAGAGTTCGTTATAGCTTTGTGTCAGAATTGTTACTGAACTCTGAGCATCCTGCATCATATTAGCATGAGTCTGCTTGCCCAATTCGACTCTTGTGAACCTGTAATCAGACACTTGCATTTCTTCGTGTGGTTTATCAACTAGAGGCTCTGCAATTTCAGCGTATTTCATTCTATTGCTGTCAACAAAAACCTGTGAGATTGTTTTAGCTTTCTTTGCAACCATCGGTCTTGATTTCTTCAATTTTTGGAAATCAAAAATATCAGGAGACACTGCTTGTTTCTTTCTTTTGGGAGCAACTGAATTCAACCATGGAGGAAGATCCAAGGTTGTCACATCTGAAATAGCAACTGCAGTCTCTGTAGAAATGGGCTCAGTTTGTGATACAACAGAAATCCTAGATGGTGCCTCGGTTTGTACAGCAACAATATTTTGTGCAGAAGACAAATTACAACTAGGATTGGCCATGAAACAATCAAAGCTTGTTACAGAGGTATCAATTTCTGGAAGAGTCATTTCTGACATGACTGGAAAGATTGGATTTATGTCAAAAATACTCTTGAAGTTACTAGGTAAGTTCATCATGGGAGTATCCATCACTGATGAAGATTGATGACTAGTCTCTTGTGGTGGAATAGAAGGAACAAAAACGGTGGAAAAGGAATCAACATCACTGTCGATAGGGGACATAGGAGATATGACTGATTCTGGTATCAGAGCTTCAACGTGAGGAATTATCTCACTTAGAATGGTAGAGGTCTCATGAACCTCGTCTTCTTCTTGCTGATCTAATATCTGAATCTGCATTTCATTGACTTCCTCACCCTTTAATGTTTCCCTATCCAATGGTTGTTCTGGAGCTCTGCTTACTTTCAGCTTGATTCTGGTACTTGAAGAGGAAGCTCCTTCTTTTGATTGTTCTCTGATTTCTGATTTCAATCCTCTAGGACCAGCTGGGTCATCTTCAGCTCTAACTTTGATTTTGATAGTCTTGACACCTATGCTTTTGAGCCAAGAGTTGGTGTTCGCCAAGACTGATTGAAATCTATCAAAGATAGAGACGGATTCCTTTTGAGACCATTGAATTGCAGGAATGGGAGCATTAGCAACTCCTTGTTCTTCGTACTCAGGATCCAAAATCTGCCTATCATCAATTACTCCCTCTGGAATTAAAGTCAGATTTAGATCAATAATTTGCTCCAAAGTTAGCCTGCAATAATCCATTTTGTATATATCCTTTTCTGTCCGGAGGTCTGCCCAAATGTCTTCAATGCGGTGAACATGAGTGAAGGAGGCTCTTTTTATTTTATCCTTCATCCTCCTGTAATCAAAATCCACTCTAGCTTGGAATCTCTTCAATGTTATCTCCTGAAGTTCAGTTTCCATTGCTTTGGCTCTTGAAGAAGTTGTCAAAGAATACCTGCCGATTACCAATGGATTATGTGATGAAATACCAATTCCAGACTTGTGTTGCATAGCTTGACGTGAATGAACTGCCATTAACTGCCTTCCCAGCTCCATCAGAATGATCTTATCAGTTGGATATCTTGGGAGCATATAAGGTTGGTCTTCAAAGCATCCAACTCTCATATAAGTGAATGTAGGAAATTGAAGAAACAAGCAGCCATATTGATTTACCTTATTCCAAGCTGCATCAGACACCCTGTTGTTTGCTAGTTCTTTGTCAAACAAACACATAAAATAATCGAAGAAGGCATCTTGAACCCTTCTATAATGCGCTCAACTTGGAATAAAAGTCAGCTGATCATAATATTTCCATACAGGCACCAAGGATCTGTCACCTTCAGGAGATAAGCCTGGAAAATGTCTCAAGGAAGCTGCTATATAAACCAAGTATGAATTCATATAGAAGGTAAGAGTGGTAGGAACCTGTGCAAGTTGTTCACACAAACAGTCACTGATTATTTCTCCCCAGAAAATTGGATGATGTGCTTTTCTAATAACAACCATGAACTTATACATCCAGTTTTCAAACACATTAGAAACCTTCAACCCTGCTATTCGGCTCAGAAGAGTGATCATATCATTAATTTCCTCTATGAAATCAGACCGATACAACTTGGGTATACGGGTCACACAAGGTCGTGATTTAAGAAGCCATTTAGAGTTGATATGTTTAATACAATCACTCTTTTTCTGCTCAAAATGTCTGTGAGCACTCTTCAATGAGATCTCTGAATATGTAGTTGCATCAGGAACTCTGAAAACTCTGTTGATTGTTTCAGCATCAAGTCTGATAACTACATTACCATCATCATCCTTGATTGTTCTGGATTGTCTATCAAAGCGTGCTGCACATGCAAGGACGAATTCTGGTTCTAGGGCAGCAACAGGAAAAGAAGACACCAAATGAATATGACTCCTCAGCAATTTTTGCATATCAGAAGAAGTAGATTTCTCAGCTCTGCCAAGAAATTCAGACATATCAACATGCCCGATTTCTGTGTCTTTGATCTCGTCGATATTTGAAACGACGTGAGATGGAGAAATCTCATTCTGATATTTGTCGAATTTATACTTCATCTTTTTGCCTGCTGGAGAAGTTGGCTCGTCTATCATTGAACAGGAATCTGCAAGACTGCGGTGAAAACCCCATAAGGTCAGAACATCATCAGCATCAACGTGAGTGGTCATGGCGAAACTCAAACCCTAGAACAATGAAATGGACTTTGGAAGAAAGATGGAAGGCGAAAGAAGATGAATTCGAAATGAATGGAATGGTGGCAGTCAAAAACAGCATGTCTCTTCTTGAAACAGCAAGATAAAGAGATCTTGGCTTGGATTTGGAATTTCGTCCAAAAAGGTCAACTTTTGTGTTTTTTTAAGGCAATTCGGGTTTTTGAATGACTTCGGCAATTTCGGAACTTTTTGACACTTTAACAATTTCTGCTTTTTGCAATTTCGGGATTTTAAAGAGCTTTGACAATTTTCACAAAGGCAATCGGGATTTTTCAGAAGTTTAACAATTTTTCAACCTTGCAATTTTTTTAAAAATTGTTATTTCAGCTGCAAATCCCGAAATTGTATTTTTGAGCTAAAAATCCGAAATGAGAGACAAAGTGAATTATTTATTTTGGAAAATGATAATGGATATTTTGAGGTGAATGGATGAAAATGGTAGAAACGAATATGGTATATGATAGTTTATTGCTGAAAATGGATGGTAAAATGAAAAATACGTTTTCATCATAAGGCAGATTTAAATGGAAATATGTATTATATATGGAAGTATGGAGGTTCAAGACAGAGATAATGAGTATGTGTAAGGCAAAATGAAAACATACTTAGAATAAGAAAACGCATTTTGAATGAGGGCGAATGGAGGCAATATGATACGAATGTGGTTATAAAAACGCGTTTTTATGTGAAGGCGGACTTTTCAGAAGAAAAACGCATTTTTGATAATGAAAAGCAGTAAGAAAAAACGCGTTTTTATGAAAGACATCAAAAATACTAACAAAAATACATAAACAAGCGTTGGTAAGGCAGTAAAAAGAAGAAAAATGCGTGGAAAATAGAAAACGCGTTTTATAACAGACATAAAAATCTAAAACGTGATATGAAGAAAACAATGACATTTAAAAATAAAACAAAACGCATATAAATGACAGTAAAATATTGAAAGAAAGAGGAAAAATGCGAATCATACCTGAAGTGAGTTGTAAATGAGAAATTTCAGAGAGAAAACCCCAGACGCGTGCAGAAATAAAGAGAACAATGGCTATTTACTGGCAAATATCCGAATTTTGAGCATTATAATTGACTAAATCTCCACGAAATGAGGCAGTAAATGCAAAGAAGAATTCAACCAGCTCGAATCTGAGAGAAGTCGGGTTTTTAAGAAGCTCTTTACAATGCAAAATGACATGAAAAACATAAATCGGGCTTTTTTTGAAGCTTTACATGCCTTTTTTAACAAAATCGGGTTTTCAAGATCAAATAACAATTTTGCCTTAAGCAAATTCGCACTTTTTAGATGACTTGACAATTTTCATTTTAACAAAAATGAACACTTATGAAAAATTCGAACTTTTCAAGTCATTAAAGCAAAATCGGGTTTTTGAAACATTTTAGCAATTTCGGGTTTTTGAGAAACTTTAGCAATTTTGCTTTGGAGTCTAAATTTCCCTATTTGCTGAGTTGCTCTGAAAACGCGAAATTGATGAAAAAGACACCAAAAACAACTCAAAAATCGACGAAAACGGAAACGTAAAGAGGAAAAAGAGTAACCCAAAGGTTAATCAACCTAAAACAGAGGTTTGCCACTCTTTGCACCTCGTAATACGTGCCTTAGAGAAGAAAAATCTCAAGTTTTAAGAAAATTTTGATTGGTTACCTAAATTTTAAAACGAGTTAAAAATTTAGGATAACAGCTGGCTCCGACTGGGGAACTGCCTTCGAAGATGAAGGTAGTAGAATCTAGAATCTGTAAGTGCCTTAGGATTCATTGGGCTACGGAGTCACTAAATAAAACGCAAAATAAAAGACTCAAAAGATTGAAAAGACTAAAAATTAAAAAGACTAAAAGACTAAAAGACTCAAACCTTATGTACAAAACTAATCTAAAACTCTACTGAAAGTAGTGTTTTAGATGCTGCCCACTGTAAGGAAGTGGGAATGGAGTGCCATCTTGATACGCCAGCAAGAAGCTATTCTCACCAATTGCTTGATGAATTACAAAAGGACCACGCCAAAGAGAATCAAATTTCCCATGCATTCCTTTTGGTTCCCTCCTCTTATCCCAAAGCAAGACATGATCACCAACTTGAAAGACCTTTTGCTTTGCTTTTTTGTCGAAGAGAGCCTTAACTTGCTTCTGATGGTCATTGATACGATCTACTACTTGTGATCTTTGCTCCCCTAACTGAGAGAGAAACATTATACGTTTATCAAGAGAACTTTCAAATGTAGCATCTTCTACAGCTTTGATCAACTTGAGGGCTGGAAGTTCCAATGTAATAGGAATCTCTGCATTTACTCCATAGAGCAACTGAAATGGAGACATGCCAATAGCTCGCTTGGGTGTAATGCGATCAGCCCACAAAGCATCATATAACGCTTTATGCCATGATCTTTGATTCTCATCAACAAGCTTTCGGATGATAGTGATCAGATTTTTGTTACTTGATTCAGCTTGACCATTACCTTGCGGGTAATAATCTGAAGAATGGGCCAATATTATACTATAATCAAAACAGAATTGAGTTACCTCATAAGATGAGAAAGAAGATGCATTGTCCGTCACCACCTTATAAGGAACACCAAATCTTGATATGATGTTTTCTTTCAAAAATCTACACACTACCTCAGAAGTAGCATGTTTCACAGGAATAGCCTCCACCCACTTGGTGAAATAATCTGTTGCAGCAAGAACAAAGGTATGTCCAGCACTTGAATGAGGGTTAATAACACCAATGAAGTCGATTCCCCACTGCCTAAAAGGCTCTTCTATCACAACTGGTTTTAATGGCTGCGCCATCATTTTTTGCTTACCAACAAATTGCTGACATTGTGTACATTTACGTACCCATTTATATGTATCTTGGAAAAGCGTAGGCCAATAATACCTGGCTCTTAAGATCTTATGAGCAGTTACTGATGGAGAAAAATGGCCACCACAAGCCAAATTGTGAAAAGATTCAAGTAACCTGTCTTGCTGTGCCTTATCAACACAACGCTGAAAATTACCATCAAGAGTCCTTTTGTACAAACCATTATCCCAAAGAATATAATTTGCAGCCTTGAGTTTCAAATTCCTCTTTTCTTTGAAAGAGAGATGAGCTGGGCATTCACCATAAGTCAGAAAATAGGCAATATTTGAATACCACTCATCAGTAGTGCTGACAAACAACACTTTAGGAAGGTCTTCATAAGTTTCCTCTTCACTTTCCTCTGCACTGCTTTCAGCCATCAGCTGACATAAACCTCTGCCACGAACAAGCTTGGTAGGTTTTATTTCTAAATCATACTCTTGGATTTTAGCCACCCAATTTCCTCTTTTTGTACCAAAATCTTGCTGTGTCAAAATGGATTTAACAGCTATATCCGGAACTAGCACTATCGTATGAGAATTGAGAATGTAGAACCTGAAATATTTGACTGCCTTCACTACAGCAAAAGCATTCTTCTCAACTGTAGAATATTTGAGTTCATGAAGCTTTAATGGACAACTCATGAAGGCAATAGGAGACTCAATTCCTTCTGAATTTTGCTGCATCAAAATAGCAGACATGGTATGCTCTGAAGCATAACTGTACATGATGAAATCTTTAGAGTAATCTGGACTAACCAGCACCGGAGCGTGAGCAATTGCATCTTTAATTTCAGCAAAAGCGGCTTTACCTTCATCATTCCAACGGAAAACAGCTTTCCCTTTCATCATATCAATGATGTGACGTGTTTTCTCAGCAAAATCTGGGACAAATCTCCTTAAGAAATTCACTTTGCCAAAGAAAGAATGAACAGCTGTCTTACTAGATGGCAAAGGCAGATTCTGAATAGACTTTACCCTCTCGGGATCAATCTTGATTCCTTCGTTTGATACATGTCCCAGAAGTTTACCCTCAGTAACCCCAAAGATAGACTTCTTAGGATTAAGAGAAACACCATGCTTGCAGCACCTTTCCAACACATCTTGTAAATGAAATAAATGATTCTCACGATCTTTTGAAAAGACGGTGAGATCATCCAAATACACCACAATATACCTTCCTAAGATACCACGAAAAGCTAAATCCATTGCTCTTTGAAAGGTTGCCCCTGCATTTATTAATCCAAAAGGCATTCTACGATATGCAAAAGTACCCCATGGAGTAGTAAAAGCAGTTTTATGTCTATCTGCTTCACTTACCTCAATCTGGTTATAGCCTGAAAATCCGTCCAGCATAGACATCATTTGAGAACCTGTCACTGTCTGGAGCACTTGATCCATAATAGGTAAAGGATAATTATCCTTTAATGACTGCTGATTGAGATTCCGAAAATCCACACAAATGCGAATTTCTCCATTCTTCTTACATACTGGAACTATATTAGCTACCCAAGTCGAATGATGAATGGGAAAAATAATTTGTGCGTCTAGCCTCTTTTGGATTTCTGAATAGATAGTGCCAGAAATTTTGGGATTATACTGGCGTTGCTTTTGTTTGAAAGGAGCTGAATCACTCTTCAAAGGGATTTCATGCTGAACTTCTCCTGACTGAAAAGATTTCAGATCATCATATGAATAAGCTAGCACATCTCTGTAATGCTGTAACAATTGAATAATCTGATTTCTCTCCTCTGGAGTACAACTATTACCAATGTTAACCATCTTGGGATCTTCTTCAGACCCAATATTATACTTGTCATACCCCGTAGGAGAATCTGAATTCACTTGTTGCTGCTTTTTGATATATCGGTCATGCTTGTCAAAAAGCTTTTCCAAAGATACCAGTCCCTTAGGAATTTTATTCCCCTTTAACTGCAGAATTTCTCCATCCGATTCAGACCAAGAATCTGACATAGAATCTGAAGAAGAAGAAGAATTGCTACCTTCAAAATACAGATTATTAAAACCATCATCAACTTGTAAAAAGTTAATAATCTGTTTATCATCATTGAAAATCTGCCAATGGTCCCAATTATCTGGAACACTAGGCCTGCAGATTATTTCAACAATATATTTATCTTGATTAAAATCAAGATGAGGAATAAGGAGAGTTGCTGAAACAGTAAGAGAATCAACTCTGTCATTGAATTCTCTAGGAACAACTGAAATGCTGAAAGCATCAAAATCTTGAATGTTCTCCCATACCAAGTTACGGTAATGTCGGAGTCTATCATTCCTTGTCTGATAAATATTCCTTACTTGACATATTATCAACTCCGCATCTCCTTGAGCATGCAAATTTTTAATTCCTCTCTGAAGTGCAACACTCATACCTAGTAAGAGAGCTTCATACTCTGCAGTGTTATTAGTATTTGCAAACTGCAATTTAAAAGAATATGGAAAGATTTGACCTTTAGGAGAAATCAGAACCACACCAGCTCCGGATCCATTAGTAGCACAACTGCCATCAAATTCGAGAATCCAAACATCATTAGAATCATCATTAATATAAAGACTGCTGGATTCTCCTACTTCAAAAGTAGAAGAAAGAGTGTTCTCATCTTCCATGGGTGAAGACTGATTTTCTTCATCTTGAGGAAGAAGTTCAACATCTTTATCTGTAGTAGAAGATTCAGCATCTTCTATCATACGATCAAGGGGATATTCAGCTAGTGTTGAATCTTCTCCATTATTAGAACTTCCTTCATTTACTGAAAGAGTTGAAGAATCAGCAGAACACCAATCTTCAGCAAACTCAGAAATCTCATCAATATGGAGATAATAGTTCCCAAAACCAGCTGATTCAAAAAGAATCTGAGCATGAGGATCATCAGATTTCTCCACTGTAAATTTGGTTTCTCTTTCAGGAACAAGTTTCTGCACAACACCTTTCACAGGAATTCTGGCCTCTGTCATATCCATGTTCAGCTCGCCTCCTACATCTTTACAGAAATTACGTCCAAGGAGCATTCCATAAGAAGCTGGGACGTCCGCAACAAGAACAGTCATCTTTATCTTTTTCTCAGGAAAGGCTGCAAAGGCGAATTGTGCATCTTTGATTTGCCCGACAAGAGGCACTTGTTTGTTATCCATAGAATAACAATTACCAAAAGTTTTGGTAAGAGTTAATCCAAGACAATCAGCAACTTTGATTGGCATGACATTATCCGAAGCACCAGAATCTATAATACAGTTACTTAATTTGAAACCATTAATGAGCAAGGAAATATAGAAAGGATCTATCTTTCCTGGAACTGAGGATGGAATGATAACCAAATTATTGGGCAGATTCTTGGGTTCTTGGATAATAGGGCTGTTTGAAACAGGACGAGTTTCACTACTTTTAACAAATTTAACCAATCTTTCAAGCTGATCAGGATTGGCTTGAAGATACTCAACCTCAGACATCTGGATCTTAGTCTTCCTAGCATGGTCAATAATATCAAAAGCTTGGAAAGAATTTGCTAGAGACGTAGATGATGTATTTTCAGCCAATACTTTAGGATTTGGTAAATTAGTCTTAGGCTCACCAGAAAGAACAGAAGAAGAATTGCTTACTTGATTTTTTGAAGAATCCTTAGTTAAGGTAGGCAATGGCATTCCCTTCTTAGCAATGGTCACCGGCAACTGAACGTTGTTTTTCACCTTTGCTTCTTCATCCTTCTGAGCCAACCGAGTCTGGGATCTTGTGATAACAGCATATGCTTGACTCTCAACATTTTCAGTTTCAGCTGAAACATCATAATGCATGTATCGTATTGTGGAGTCGCCAGCTGCCTCTTCATCTTCTTGATTAAAGACAGCTTCATCTTCCACTTGGAAATCAGTAGAAGATAGTTCTTCTCGATCTATTTCATAATAACCAACAGCTGTATTCTTTGGAGGTGCTTCAAGTGCGAGCCTCTCAGGAGGAGGAGGCAATTTATTCTGATTTCTGGCAGCATAGTTAGAAGCAGAATTTGGATATGTCCTCCTAGGAATATCCTTGTATGGAGCAGAAAAAGAAGCTTGTGAAACTTGCTTCTTCAAGGCAAGAAGCTCATTGGCCAACTTCTGTACCATAGGATCAGTAGAGTTTGAAGTGGAAGACTCAGAAATGGAATTTCCTTTGAATCGATTAGGATCCTTTCGGATTTTCCCAGCCAAGATCAAATCGTCTTCAATTTCTGTAGCAAGAACTTGAGCATGAGCCAAAGTTGTTGGAGTTGCCCTTCTCAACAGAAAACTGACTTCTGGCAGCTGAGTGTTGATAAAGAAACACTTGAGATTTGCAGGAGTGGGCTGAGAATCAGTAGGAATTCTGTTTGCAAGTTTATTAAACTTTGCAATGAATTCACGCATATTCTCATGTGTGTCCTTCTTCATTTGAGTCAGCTGAGCCAGCAATGCATGTTCATCTTCAGCGGGCTTGAAACGTTCTTCAAATTTAGTCTTGAGGGTATCCCAACTAGTGATATCACCAGCTCTCAAATTGTAAAACCAGTCAGCTGCAATTCCTTGTAGAGTTTCCACAAACAAACGTACAGCAACATCTTGATGTTCTACTCCTAGAACACCACAAGCCATTGAGAAAGCCTTGATATGTTCATCGGGGTGCTGCTTACCATCTCCATAAAACTTGGGCAGATTTTTGCGTGAGCCTTGTGGAAGAGCATGAAGAGGTGGAGTAAGATTTAAAGGGCCAAAAGCTGCTCCCCATGGACCTTGAGCCATTGCTTGAATAGTAGGAACAACTGAAATCAAAGGTTTGAGGAAAAAGGCTGAAAGTTCACTTGGAATGGGCTTTTTCTTCTTGGACGGAGGGAAGCTAGTAGTTCGTGCAAGGGAAGATATACTAGTGAGCAACTCAAATTTAGCTTGTTCACCTGGAGATATTTCTTGAGAACTTTGTCCCTTCCTTCGACGAACGTAATAACGGATTCCTTCCAGTGTAGAAGCTAAAACAAAAACAAGTAAACAAATTAAGAATACTGGACTTCAAAAGAAAGTGAGAGACTTTCAAATGCGTTCGTATCCCCAGCGGAGTCGCCAAAAACTGTTGGTTGGAAATTTTGTATTCTCGTGAAAGCGTACAAAATTGAGATTTCAACCACAGCACGTGAGTTTGAACTCTCCTAATTAAGGGAAGGCTCCCCCTTTAACTAAATAAAACTAAATGGATGGGACAGCAATCGTTCCTCTTGTGCTTTCAGGAAACTTTATTTCCTCTCTCTTAATTTCACTGCATAGCTGTTGTAATAAGTTTTAGTAACATTTACTGTGTCTTTTCTGTGAAGAGAGAAGAACGTAATCTTTCCTGAAACAAGAGGAACGATTGCTGTCCTATCCATTTAGTTTTATTTAGTTAAAGGGGGAGCCTTCCCTTAATTAGGAGAGTTCAAACTCACGTGCTGTGGTTGAAATCTCAATTTTGTACTTTCACAAGAATACAAAATTTCCAACCAACGAGGGAGAAGTACATCTCCATCATCATATGAAAGTCCCTCGATATCCTCTAACAAGCAATCTTTCATTTGATGGAGAGTGAGTCTGTTGTAACTGCGCCTCTGTACCTCGAACTCATCACTGTAGCTGGCCCAAAAATCTTCAAGTGCGGCACATGAGAATAGTTTTTCTCAAGCCGCAATGCGAGGATACCATGAGGGTCATACGATCATCTCTCGTTGTATGGCTTGAGACCAAGTTTAGCCAACTCATCACCCATGGACTTGGCATCTACTGCCGATCTACATGTGTAAATTCCCAACCCAAATGGAAAACTGAAGGCAGGCTTCTTTCTATTCCACCAAACAGTGTGGAAATCATATGCTTGCTTTAGGAATTCCATGAAAACAACTTCATCTAATGGGTACCTCGACAACATGAGTGGAGCACTGGAGAAGCCATAGACTTTGATGTAGGTGAAGGTAGGAAACTGAATAAACCAATCTGCCCACTCTGCCATTGCTGCCTTGGCAATTGATGAAATACATACGTGCAACTCATTATCCAGGTCTCGCATTGTATGCATCAGGAAAGCCTCATTTACCCTTTTTTAATGGTGTGATGATTGTGAAATCCATCTGAGGGTAGTAATTGTAAACGTGTTGTACATTTAGATACCCCACAGTATTTAACCCTCTGAATTTTCCTTGGAAGGCCACTAGGTAGACAAGGTAAGAGACCATGTGGAACTCATGAATTTGGAAGTATTTAGTTATTTGTTGATGGAGGCTATCATTGATTAAGGTTGAACAATCATAGAATTTTGTCTTTTTCATGATATGAGGTATAACATAGAACATCCAAGGCTGGAACTTTGTAGCATCCTCTTGACCAGTGATCCGGTTGAGCAGGGTGATCATTATAGCAATTTCATCCTTGAATTCCCCTCACTCAATGTTCTTTGGCAAAGTCATGTTTTTCTTTCATCCACTTCTTTGCAATCTTCTTGTTGTATTTCTCCTTATGCATATCCCATATTCTTTCACATTCTTCCTTGGAGATAGTTACACTTTTAGGCCAAGGTGGTATTGAGAAGCATTTTTCAATCATGTCTGGTTTTAGGCTGCAAATTACTCTACCATCTACCGACTGAATCTCTCGAGTTGTCGGATTGTAATGCTTGATGCAAGCAATTACAAACTCCAGACTCTGCACTGAACTAGGAATGGATGCTGCTGCAAGTAGTCCGAAGTGACCAAGGTGCCTAACTGCAATGTTGTCTGCATCTTCCAATGCTCACAAGTTGAATACTGGTTTAATATGGTGCAAGTCAGTCTCAGCTATTTTGATGAAGTCGTGATATAGCGCTGGTTTGGTCTTGAACTCGAGGGGAGTGTACTCCATATTGAAAACCTTGAAGATTGACTGTAAACTCGCCTATATTCAGACAAGTTTTGCACACTTTCTAAATTTAGCTTGCTGGTTTTTCTTTTTCAAACGGATGAATTTTTTCAAAAAATTTCTGAGATATGGGTTTTGTTTCAGAATTTCACTACAAGAAGACCCAAATCGTCCGTTTTTGAAAATTTTGAGTGTTGACTGAAAAAGCAGCAAACCCTTATTTCTACAAATTTTCTTGAAAAAAGATGGCTTCTGGGTTTTGTGTAGAATCACATTTGAGATGAACCTAGTTGATCAGATGTAGAAAATACTAAGGACTGATTGAAAAAGCAGCAAACCCTAGAATATGAAATTTTCCTAAAAAAGTTGTGACTTGGGTTTTGTTCAAAAGTATGTTTTAGAAGGACCCAGATGATCAAATCTTGAAAATTTTGATGATTCATTGGACATGCATGAAAAAAGCAGCTAATGCAACTTGAAAAATTTCTTCAAAAATTATTCAGAATCATGAGTTGAGATGACCCAGATCATTGAAAATTGAAAACCTTGACCTCCTTCTTCAAAGAATTGATGTTCTGGATGAAAAAAAGCATGAAAAAAAAAGCTCCTATGTGTGTTGGTCTGAAAATTATGAAGAAATTTGAAAAATCAGCAAGCTTGGGCTCTTCAATCCTGAAAAGAAAAATTCTTTACGTTTGCTTCTTCTCTCCCTTGGACGCCACCTACAAAAATTATGAAGAAATGGAAGGCAAAGACGTCTTAAATAAGTTTTAGGCTTGAGAAAATTCTCTTTCTTTTGCTTTAAGTCCTTCAAACCCTATCCCGAGCTTGTGCATTGAACTTAGACATTTTATCTTCTCCTTGAAATTTTGAAAATTTGAGAAATTTGGCTAAGGTAAGGCTTCTTGGGCGCCCTTCTTGGCTGGAGGCGCCTATCTTCTTTAGAATTAGCCATTTTTCTCTGAGTTTCAACTTTTTCTTGATTTTAGACCCCAGTTTGAATTTGATTTCTAGCTTCTAGATTGATCCGATCGACAAGCTAAATGATTCCTCACAGAGCTTGATCAAATCTGGCGAGATAATTTTGGAGGCAACTTTGGCTAAAAACTTCATTTTGACCTTCAAAATCATGGGCGCCCATCTCCTTCTAGGGCGCCCACCATTACCAGTGTTAGCCATTTTTATGTTCTCCAAGTTTTGCTTGTTTCCCTTTGATCTTCTGATGAATTCTTAATTTCGGGAGCTAGATTGATCCGATCGACTGACTGTCAGATTCACTGGATAGCTTGACTGATTTTGAGGGGGGTCTTCTAGAAACTGCATCTCCTGAAAGTTGAATTTTGGGGGTGAAAATCTTGGGCGCCTATCTCATTCTGGGGTGCCCAACTCCTCCAGACTTAGCCATTTTTACAAGATTTTCATTCTTCAAACTTGAACCTTCATGTTATACCTTCAGCTTGATCTGGATTTGCCAGCGATTAACAAATTTGATGATCTGACGGAGACATCCACTGCAAAGCTAATAGAATCCTAGAGAGATTGAGCACATCTACAAACCCTAATTTTTGGATTACATCCTCCAAAAGCTTGGGCGCCCCTGGCCACTTGGGGCGCCCAGAGTTCCCAGACTTAGAATATTTTCTGTTATTTTCATGGTTTGCATTCTATCTCTTGGTTGTGACCTCTCTGTTTGACCTCGAATTCCGGATGATTGGTTGATCTGATGACTGCACTGTCGGACTCACTGCAGAGCTGAGAAGAATTTGAGCAACATTGTGGTGCAGGAGCACCCAAGCAGATGAAGTTTGCTTCAAGAGGTCAAAATGTTAAGTATTAGTGATAGGGTCCTTTTAACATTAGAGGAGGTCTATTAGTATTAAATAAGGTCTATTGAGACCATTCATTATGTAATTGAGTGTGTTTTGAGTCATTTGTATTTAGGAGTCAAAAGTTGTCAAAAATGCAAAAAAGTTATCAAGTGCAAAATTGACAAAAAAATGCAATTTTTGGAGAAAATGAAGAGTCATAGGATTTGAAAAGTAGTTTGAGTCGGTTGGGTGGTAATTTTGATTGGAACATGTATGTAAAAGCCTAAAATGGCTCGAATATCAATTGTTGTGGAATGTATTGAGATATTCAAATCAAATACCACGCTATATTCTGCAAATTTTATTGTTTTCAGAATTTTCCTTCTTCTGTACAGCCCGTACAGCCTGTGTAATGCTTTAAAATCCATACTATTTTGTAGGAACATGTTTTAGCTTTCAATTGAATCCATTCTGAGAGCCTATTATTAATTTTAGAGGAAGATCTCTTACATTTTCTGTAACTGCCTGTTAAAAACTAGTGAGGCCCTGTTTTGAAGATAAAATGAAAAATTAGTCATCCCACCTACTGTATAAACCTATACCTCGGTGGGATGACATATCTAATGGTAGGTTAGATGTCTAAATGGTTTGGTAGGCTGCGGAGTCAAGATATTTGATGTGGAGTGAGGCCCTAGGGCTGGGAAATGTGTTTTCCTTGTGAAAATGTGTTACCAAGGAAGGGTTTTGAGGAATTGGTGATGGAAATGACCTTGTGAGGGTTTGAGGAGTCTGTGCAACTGCAGACCTAATAGAGACTATTGGATGTTTAGTTGAAGTCTTATAATCCCATTTGATGATAGATTCAATAAAACCCTAGGTTTTTGTATGTAATTGGAGGGTTTGGTGGAACTATGGTCTAGAGGATAGGAGTTTGAGAAATAGTTGGAGATTTTGAAGTTTAGAGTCACAATTTATGACTGTCTAAAGAGTTTGAGTGAGAATGAGGTGATTAGGGAGTACTTCCTTTGTTAAATAGGGCTAATTGAGTAGCCTAGAAGCAGGGCAGGTTAGTGGTTTTCCATTTTGTGGCAAGGAACCCTCGTTGAATCTGTTGGAAAGTTGTCTTACATCTTGTTGAGAGTCTTAGAAGGCATTTGTTTAGCCTTTGTACGACCTTCTATAAAAGGTGTCATCAAAAGTTGTGTTTTGAGGGCTAGAAGCCTCTGGTGTATGTTTTTGGAAAAGTTGAGTGTTTTGTGATCAAAGGCAGGATTCTTTGTTTGAGACTAATCATTTTGTGTTGGAAAGAGAGTTATCACCCCCTTGCTTGCATCAAGTGGTATCAGAGTATCAGGGAGTAGGTCTTTTGATTGAAGGCTGCAAGTTTGTGAAGAACAAGTGAGAAGTTGAAGAGACATAATGCATCTAGGAGATAATATGGCAAAGGAGATCAGAGAATTTAAAGAGAGACATGTTAAGTTGAAGGAAATGACACAAAGAAGGGCACTATTCAAAACAAGATGCAAATGTCAAAATAAGGTATGTAATGTTGTAATTGATTCAGGTTCCATTGATAACATTGTGTTAGTTGAAATGGTAGACAAATTGGAGTTAGAGAGAATTCCACATGAAAGACCATATAAAGGATTTTGGGTGAATAGTGATTAGTCAGTTGTGGTGAATGAACAAGATTTAGTGGAGTTTCAGATCGGTGCATATAAGGATAGCATTTTGTGTGATGTTTTTCCAATAAGTTATTGTCACTTGGTACTTGGAAGGCAATGGCAGTTTGATAGGTATGCCTTACATGATGGTCGGGATAATGTTTATGAAATTGAGAAAGATGGATTCAAGTTCAAACTAACATCATTGCAGGGAGATGATAGAGCACAAGATAAGATGGCAAGGATAGTGATGATAGGAAAAAAGGAGTTTCTAAAGCATGAGGAGGACAAGGACAGGGAAGGTGCAACCACCACGAAAGAAGAGGATGTTGAGACAGTCAGTATTGACAAGGATGCTAAGTGGAAGAGTAAAGAGAGTGATGAGTTGATGAAGAAACCTGAGAGAGAAAAGGTTAGGAATGGATGCTTTGTGTAGGTTCAAGACAAGATTGGAAGTCATGATGAAGACAAGAAAGGATCTGAATTTTGGCAAAGGAAAGCAAAAGAAGGTGCAGGACAGTCATGTGATGACAGGAAAGTGGTGAGCAGATCAGATGCAAAGGTTTGTGAGAAGGAACATCTTGGGACAGAGGTCCTAAAAAGAGAAAGAGATATGATGAAGGCAAGAGGATTTCCTAGGGAAAGGCAAGAAAGGTTTGGTAAGGTCACCAAGGAGGTAGAATATTGTCCACTGGTTGGACAAAAGGATAAAGTGCAGCAGGAGATTGTTCATAAAGAAGATGGTAGACCCAATGGAAAAAAGATCTTAGAGGTTGAGAGAATGAAGACTGGGAAAATGGATGAAGATAAAGTGAATGAGAAGATTGTGGAAAGCCATGAAGGGCTTGTAAAAAGTGAAGAGATCAAGGTGGGGACAATATTGTGTCCCTTGAAGGTAACTAAAGAGATGAAGAGAGGTGATGGGCAGTCAAGCACTGCAAAAATAGAGGACTGTATGTATGCGAATACAGTGAGAAGAGAGGCAGAAATTCTGAGAATAAGAGATGAAGGGAGCCAAAGAAAATGGCAAGAGAAAGAGTATAAGACAGTGAAGCGGAGTGTGGACAGTCAGGAAGAAGAAGTGCAATGGGAGAAGCAAAACAAGATGATAGAGAGGACAGTGAGCCAAGGAGAATGGCAAAGGTCAGTGGCAGAGTTTGTAGAGGTTGGGGAGAAAAGAGAAGTTGCAGTCACCTTGAGAGGTGGAGTTGTGAAGGCAATGAGTTTGGAAAAGGTCTCAATAGTGGAAGGGACCAGAGATATCAAGTTGACAGAGATGGGCCTAGAGAAGGCCAAAGATAGGTTGTTTGAGGGAACTCCAAATGAGATGGAGAAGTATGATGAAGGTATGGATAGGACAATGCTATGTCCTTTAGGAAAAGGAAAGCTTGGTAGGCAGTCAGAGGCTGCTATGATAGAGGTTCAAAAACTGATTTCATAAAGGTTCCAAGAGTGGAGGACCTGAGACTGAGCAAGAAGACAAAAAGTGAAGTAAAAGTGGATGTGTGGCAAGGACAATGGGGTAAATTTAAATATGCAGCAGAGATCGTGAGGAAAAGATTCTAAGAGACAAGAGTAAGGTGTTTGGTTGCAGGTATGACATCAAGTTTTGATGAAAGGAAGGTTAGAAAGTATGAGGCAGGACAGTTTGCAAAGAGGCAATCATATCAAGATGAAAAGCAAGCATTAGTGGATGAGTTGGAGTTTGTTCCAAGGGTGAAGATGAAGATACTTTAGTCTCAGATTGGTAAGTGTTTGTTTGCAGGTGTGAATGAAGGAATACAATCAGGTTTTGAACAAGAAATAAGTGGAAGACAACTAGCAGGTCTGAATGTAAAGATGAAGTCATATTCATGTGCAAATGAGGTCAAGAGTGTAGAGTGTGATGTAAGATTTTAGTGTATGAACCAGTGGAGGATGTTTGTAGACCTGGAAGCATATGGAAAGTAGTTGGAGCATGGCACACAACACAACTCATGTGACATGAGTTTCTTTTCAGTGGGGGTGTATGGTGCAGGAGCACCCAAGCAGATGAAGTTTGCTTCAAGAGGTCAAAATGTCAAGTATTAGTGATAGGGTCTTTTTAACATTAGAGGAGGTCTATTAGTATTAAATAAGGTCTATTGAGACCATTCATTATGTAATTGAGTGTGTTTTGAGTCATTTGTATTTAGGAGTCAAAAGTTGTCAAAAATGCAAAAATGTTGTCAAGTGCAAAATTGACAAAAACAATGCAATTTTTGGAGAAAATGAAGAGTCATAGGATTTGAAAAGTAGTTTGAGTCAGTTGGGTGGGAGTTTTGATTGGAATATGTATTTAAAAGCCTAAAAAGGCTTGAATATCAATTGTTGTGGAATGTATTGAGAAATTCAAATCAAATACCACGCTATATTCTGCAAATTTTATTGTTTTCAGAATTTTCCTTCTTCTGTACAGCCCGTACAGCCTGTGTAATGCTTTGAAATCCATACTATTTTGTAGGAACATGTTTTAGCTTTCAATTGAATCCATTCTGAGAGCCTATTATTAATTTTAGAGGAAGATCTCTTACATTTTCTGTAACTGCCTGTTAAAAACTAGTGAGGCCCTGTTTTGAAGATAAAATGAAAAATTAGTCATCCCACCTACTGTATAAACCTGTGCCTCGATGGGATGACATATCTAATGGTAGGTTAGATTTCTAAATGGTTTGGTAGGTTGTGGAGTCGAGATATTTGATGTGGAGTGAGGCCCTAGGGCTAGGAAATGTGTTTTCCTTGTGAAAATGTGTTACCAAGGAAGGGTTTTGAGCAATTGGTGATGGAAATGACCTTGTGAGGGTTTGAGGAGTCTGTGCAGACCTAATAGAGACTGTTGGATGTTTAGTTGAAGTCTTATAAGCCCAGTTGATGATAGATTCAATAAAACCCTAGGTTTTTGTATGTAATTGGAGGGTTTGTTGGAACTGTGGTCTAGAGGATAGGAGTCTGAGAAATAGTTGGAGATTTTGAAGTTTAGAGTAACAATTTATGACTGTCTAAAGAGTTTGAGTGAGAATAAGGTGATTAGGGAGTACTTCCTTTGTTAAATAGGGCTAATTGAGTAGCCTAGAAGCATGGGAGGTTAGTGGTTTTCCATTTTGTGTCAAGGAACCCTCGTTGAATCTATTGGAAAGTTGTCTTACATCTTGCTGAGAGTCTTAGAAGGCATTTGTTTGGCATTTGTATGGCCTTCTATTAAAGGTGTCATCAAAAGTTTTTTTTTGAGGGCTAGAAGCCTCTGGTGTGTGTTTTTGGAAAAGTTGAGTGATTTGTGATCAAAGGTAGGATTCTTTGTTTGAGACTAATCATTTTGTGTTGGAAAGAGAGTTATCACCCCCTTGCTTGCATCACATTGTCTGGGAGCACAAACCCTAATTTTGTCATTTGATGCCCTAAAAAGTTGGGCGCCTATATCCTTCTGGGGCACCCATGGCTAGCAGAGTTAGTTTTTGTTTTGCAAATTTCAACTTCCTCCTTCATGCTTGCCTTTGCTTTGCTCATTGAAGATGAAAAATTTTCGAAGGCATGAAGGTTTGGGCGCCTAGACTAAGTCAAGCGACACCTAGAGTCTCCAAGGTTAGCCACTTTGTGCATTTTTCAACTTTTGGACAATCTCCCTTTCCATTCTTCGATCTATGCGGCATGTCCATCATCATTTGAATGGCTCTTTAACTGACACCTGGCAATTAGACCACCACTAATGACTCTTAAAGTCTAAAAATGTTTTTGAAATAAAAGCATATTAGACCCAATTAGGGCAAACTGATCCTTTGTGATTCCGATCACATTCACTGATGAGGAAGTATTTTCAACCAATCAAAATCATTAACCCTAATACAAACTTTCTATTTTAGAAAAATTTTACGCGATCCATTTCGAAGAAACCCAGAAAAACCCAGAAAAGTTTATATTTTTAGGAAGTTTCTAAAAATAGCAATTTTCCTAAAATTTAGGGCCGAGAAATTGAGATTTGGTTTTGTAGACTTGGTCACTCTGAGCAGACCCAGATCGTCAGATTTTGAAAATTTCAAGTTTTTTGCCCCTCGGCAAGATATGTAAACCTAATGAATTTTTGACAGCTTTGACAAGACTTTTACTTCCACATTTCTTCAAAATGCCTAAGTGTAGCAATTTTAATAATTCTAGTACAACAACTAGTAATCAATTTTTTTGATGAAATTAATGTAGCCTTCTAATAAGTCGGGATGGCTTATCCTAAGGGGACGGATGTCAAGACTCGGCTAATGACCTCCATGCTAGACAATGCAAGAGGGAAAAGAAATTAAAAATAAAATAACAAAGACTTGAAAAGGCAGAAATGACTAGGGAGACAACTATTAAAGAAGAGGAATGGTAAGGGATGGCCACACCATTAATACGGTATGGTCTCCTAGTTCTTTAGTCATCAAAATTGTCAGGTGCATGATAGTCATTAAAAGCCCAAATCTACCTAATTCTTAGTTATTCATTCATTTTGATTGGAAGGAAAACAATGGAGGTAACAAACCGAAAGAGAGGAGAGGGATGCTAAGGAAGGAAGAGAATGGGAGCAGAGGGGCGTATATGTGTGCAGAAAAAGTGAGTCTCCTTGTCCTTTCTCAACACTTTTCTTTCCAGTGCCAAGATATATGCACAAAATGGATTCATTGGAAAAAGGGTTTCAGACAGTTCATCCAATATAATTGGTAGTTGTGGATCCAGGTCGATGTTGTTGGAAATATTGTCATTGATGTCAAAGGCGCTTAGTCCATATTTTTGGAAGTGGTCATTGATTTCAAAGATGCATACACATGTTGTAAATAAGATGAAGAAGATTGTAATAAACAAGAAGGTATCACTTATGAGAACATTCAATAAAGAATCTATGAGAAGCTTTTGTGAACAAACTTGTACAGATGTAAAGAAACCAACATCATAGTAAGGTGAAGTTTCACACATGAACAAGTGGATCACAATGATGTATGGATGGTTGTGGGTGAAAATAAGTGGTCAATAGCCTACACAATGGGCAGCATTCCAAGGAGTATTAAACATACTAAAATACTTTTGAAAGTCCTTTAGGATGCTGCAAATATGATGGAATAGAGAAGATAGATTCTACAACAGTTCTTACTCTATAATAGGAATGATGCAAGAGTGGTTCAAGTTCATGCTCAAAGAACTCCTTCAGCTAATCCAAAAGGGAGTCTATGCTGACAACACTCAACGATGCCTCTAAAGAAGTAACTGGCAGACACAGGTTTCAGTTGCAGGGAATGGAGTGGGCATTGGATCTATTGATTTTACTAACCTGTTCCTCACAGTGTGTGAAGCATCAACAAAGGCCCTTTATGATTGCTAATACAAATCCGTTGCATCAACCAAGTTTTAATTAAAAATTCATTGCAACAAATATGAAACAGATTGCTAATACAAATGAGTAGCGAATACATACACAAAAATCAGATCATCATCAACTTTATGTTATACAATTTCATTAACAAATTACTAAAAATCGATTACTCTTAATCAATTTTGTTTAGTAATCACAAAAAAAGAATCGTTGGAAATAACATTAGAGTTAACTAAAACAGAATGAAGAGGTGTGAATTAAAAATATTAATTTATCAAAGCAAATGGAAAGCTACAATTTCTTTTAGAAATGAGGTGATCTATCCCTTGAAAAAGTGTAATTTTATTAAGACTTATTAACAATGCATATAAACTAAAAGACACGATTCTTTCTTGAGGTGGTGCGATTTTTTATTCAACTTCAGATTATCAAACAAGTTGACTTAATATGATATGATGCAATTTATTTATGAAGAGGTGTGATTTTTCTGAAGTGGTGTGATTATGTTTTAGGCAAACTAAATCATAATTCTAAAATCAATATAAGAGCAAATCTCAAGGGGTGTAAGAGCAGATTTTAGTTGATGCAATCTTTCACAAGAAGGTTGCATTCCTTGACCAACATACATATATGGTTCATTTCAGAT
>VDFB02298472.1:0-19511 GCA_007258455.2 Sequoia sempervirens
GAAACTTGTTTTTTTTTTCTTGATTTTTCTTGTTTTCAAAAAGAAAAAAATTTCCTCTCGGATTTTATAAGGCTAGTTTTTGGGATTTTGGGGGTGAGGGGGAAGGCGGGTGTGGGCAGCTTTGCAAAATATTTTTGAATGAAGATTATAGTTCGGGGGTTTTTGGATATTGTTCCCAAATTGAATTAGTCTGGGGGTGATAAAGTTGGAAGGGAGAATTTTGAAGCAGGGAATCAGAGGTCTTCAGTTCGTCCTCTTAGTTGCGAGCGTAGGACTTTAGGTTCGTTGCATGTCTGTTCGTTATTTCGAAGCTTTGTGTGTACATTAATACTCTTCCTTGTTGTTTAGCTTGCCATTTTTGATCTCAAACTTCTTCTAGTTTGCATCGTGATTGTGAAATATGGTTGTTCTTGCCTCATCAATCCGGTGATTTTGAAACCTCCCTTGTAAAATATTTCTTCGTGTGCGTGCACTACCCGTAACCCTTAAACCAGTGTGTTTCTCTATTCTGAGAGCTTATTGCAAACCTTTTTGGTCGTATTCTGCAATTGTGTCATTGGTCATGCCTGCTATCGATGATTACTTAAGGTTGCTTCCCCTGCATGAAAGTCTCTAAGGATTTTCTCTTCCTTCTTGATTTGACGCCTTCTCTTCTTCTCCTGTTTGGCCATGCCGCTTGGCATCGATTAGAGTGGTGGGGTGGCCCATTATTCCTCGTATATTCAGATCATTTTTCAGACCGTGGCAACTTTCTCTTCTTACCCTATTCATCTTCTATTTGTAATGTGGGTTATAATATTTCTTCTAGTTGTATGGGGTTGTTGGAAAATGAATATGCATGGGAAGGTTCAATAGTACACTTGGAAATCAGTATTCCCTATGTTTGAGGTGCATATTTCATAGACCTTACTCACCTTTCATTGGTCTCTTTGGTGGGTTCGATTCTTGGTTATTTCGTTCTTTTAATGCTACTTTTAAACTCGGTGGGAAGTCAATTAGATTGAAAGATGAAGCTTGGGTCTGTATGCATACATTTTAGTTGGATTATTACCAACATAGATGAAGTATTAACTCATCAATTTTATTAAAGCACTTTATTCTTCTCGTGATCTATCCAAATCTTATCATACCACCATCTAAATTCTTAAATCTATTATGCTCATCCGTATTTCCTCTATACCAATTCTACCCTGAAAATCATTCCCCGAGGCCAATCCATCAAACTAGCTGTGCAAGTTGTGAGTGTTCTCTTTTGCATGTAGTTTTTAGAATGACCTTTATCTTCAAACTGTGATCCTTCCTTGGCCTCCAAGTTGATTCCAGTTAACTCTATTCTACTGTCATGGGTTTAAAGGACTTACAATTATGGTAGATTAGCTACTTGAAGGACTGTGTGAGGCACCCAGTGCAGGGAACAAGAGGAATTCGATGCCTGGTTCGCCTCCATTTCCCTTAGCCTTGGGTTCATTTCAATTCCTCACTTTCATCATGGTTGTTAAATGAGTAGGCAACATCATTGTATGCATTGGAGCTATCCCCAGATGTATTTTCTTGAAAATTTCTAAAGCCTTTATATTTTGGTTTGATGCCCACATACGGTCTGGTGATCTTATGTCGCTAAAAACACTTAAGCTTGCATATTACATTCGATACTATGAAGTTTAATTTCATGTAACACTTGATATTGATGCTTGAGTTGTTTAGTTCATGCGAGTCTATCACTTAGGGAACATTTGTCTAATGTCTCCAAGAGAGGACCAACCAAAGAATAGAATATTCACAACTTAGGGGATGTAGTGCGTCGATCAGACCACTAAGAGGAATGTAATATGCTAAGATAGATCACACTTATGAAGGACATCACACCCAATGTCATCCAAAAAGTGACAAACGCATTGTATGAAATAAGAAGGCTACACTAAGAATCAAGAAAAGAAAAAAAATGCAAAATGAATGATTCCAATGTATGCCCCAACTTTAAAGGAAGTGTTGCACACCATTCTGTGAGCAATTACTTTAAAGTAGCGAATGGAAAATGAAAGAAGAAACAAGACATGAGTGCCAACTTGGAAAGCCCCTATACCAAGTCATATGTTTCCGAGTAAGGCTTTGTCATGCGAGAGAAACAAAAAAAGAAAAGGAGAGAAGGTTTCCCCCAAGAAGGAAAACACCAAACACGTAAGGGATCTATGGATTTGGGGTCAGTATGTTCGTTGTTGCAATGTTTTGTAAGGAGATCAAAATTGTCATCATTCCCCAAATACACATAGAATTGGAAGAATGACACAAAGAGAGCGAAAACCAAAAAAAAAAAGATCCATTTTGGGTCAACATGGAAGAGACATTGCGGTCTCAACACATTGCATCATACCCAAAAGGAAAACATAAGAAAAGACAATGAAAAATGAAAAGGGACCTTTTGGGTCAACATGGAAGAGACATAGGGTGTTTCAATGCTTTGTGTCATCCCCAAAAGGAAAACACAAAACAAAAGAAAAAAGAAAAAGCGATGTACGACATATAGAAGAATGAAGGGACAAATAGAGGAATTGCACAAATAGAGAGAACATTAAACACACATTACGGGGAAGCACATTACGCACATGCAATCAAAGAAAAAGGAAAAGAAAATGTAAAAAGGATAGTAATGCAAATGTAAGTCACACATTAAAAAAGTTAGCCACCTCTAAATCTCAATTAGTATAAGCGAAAGGTGAATAACACAACTAAGGGACAAGGGAAAATGCATGACTAGGACAAGGCTAACAACTTCTTGCTCCCATTGAGTGCAAGGAAAGAATGAGCCGAAATAGGTGATGGGAAAGGTCATGCAATAGTGAGAATGGAAAATTCTATAGCTATGGCATGAGGAGGTGTTTGGTAGAAGTTTATGAATGTATAGGATAACAATTATCACCATCAAAATGATACTTGCTCGGTATTTCTTTCAATTGACGACATTCATCGCTTCTGTGTCCAAGAACACGATGATAAGTGCAATGTCGAATGTTGGCATCTTTAGGGTAGATTACCAACCTATTCATAGGTGGCAATAAGATGAGTTCTTTGTTTAGGAGGATTTGCAATTTCCTTTCACATTCAAGTGGTGGATGAAGAGGAAATTTTAGTTTTTTTATCTTATAAGGTCGTTTACATTTACTAGATTCACCCTTTTCATGGATTCAAGGAGGAAGAGGACCTATGGGGATCCTATCATCCTTGTCATTGGTATCGTGTAAGGGTTGTTCATGAGGGAGGAGAACATTCAGATCAAGCGAGGAATCGAAGATCACGGTGCCATCATTATGAAGTCTCCAATATTCAACAGGAGGCTTGCTGTCATGAGGAGGATCTTGATATCCTAACCCTATGGTGTTTTCATTGGTTGGTTTTTGTTTGAAAAGTTGATGAATGTTATGTTCAGTGGTTATGTCACATCCTTGTTTGCTTAAGATTGTAAAACCTTTACCATATTAGGAAAATTAAAACTTTGATAATTAGGAAAATAACTACTAAGTAGATATTTTATTCTTGTAAAAGGTGTATGAAGTTGTTCAATGAAATAAAAAACAACACTCCTTTTAAAATATAATTTCTAATGTATTTTCTCAAATTTCCAAAACTTTTCCACATCTCTAATGTTGTCCTCATTGACAATTTTATTCCACTCATAGAAGTATATTTCAAACCTATGAAAAAATTGCCAACCATAATCCAATTAAAATTTATAGTGCTACATACAAAATGACCTCTTTATATTCTTCACTTGAGATATCATCACATTGACCTTAATCATATTTTTCTGAAATAATTTATACCTTAAGAAATAGTATGACACACAATCATCCTCAACAATTGAATTCCAAACCCTTAAACAACAATATGACTTACACCTCTAGATAATTTAACTTTAAATATTATTATTTCAATTTTATCTTAATCAATTACCGTGTTTTAGTTGCAACTAAGTCCTGATGGAGATTCTTTTTACACATCAAACATTGGGGTTCACTAATTTGTGTGCAAAAATATTGTATAAAGACAATATGTTTTGCAACATGGATTTTCTATACAAATATGTGAAACTTCATGCTAGGTATGGGTATGTATAGCATTGCAAAAAGATATCTTAAGAATTCCAACCTTAATCATATCTTTTCTAAATAATTTAACGTTAATACATAGTATGACACAAAATCATCCTTCCCAATTGAACTACAAACCATTGAACAAAAATCTGTCCTACACCTCTAGATAATTTATTAATAAAGATTATTATTATAGTTTTATCTTAATCAATCACCATGTTATAGTTGGAACTACATCTTTATGAAGATGTTTTCTTTGACATCCACCATTTAGGTTCAAAAATTTATGCATACAACTGCTGTTGTATAAACAATTTTTTTTTTGCAACATGGATTTTTCTATACAAACCTATGAAAGTTTATATGCTAGGTATGGAAATGTGTATCATGGTAAAATGATATCTTAAGCATGTTGACCTAAATTATGTATGTTCCAAATAATTTATATATTAACAAATAGTATTCCATACAATCATCCTCACCAATTGAATTGCAAACCCTTGAGCAACAATTTGGCCTACACCTCTAGATAATTTATCTTTAAACATTATTATTTCGATTTTATCTGAATCAATTACCATGTTATAGTTGCAACTACGTCTTTATGGAGATGTTTTTTTTCACATCGAACATAGGGTTTCACAAATTTGTGTACAAATTTTTTTTTTTTGTATAACACATTGTATTTTGCAACTTGGATTTTTCTATATAAAACTATGAAACTTCATGCCAGGTATGGGCATGCATAGCATGATAAAATGATATCTTAAGCATGCCAAACTTAATCATATCTAACCAAAATAATTTATACATTAACAAAGAGTATGAAGCACAATCATCCTCACCATTTGAATTGTAAACCATTGAATAATAATCTGACGTACACCTCTAAATAATTTATCTTTGAATATTATTGTTTTAGTTTTATCTTAAAAAATTATCATGTTATAGTTAAAACTACATCTTAATGGAGATGTTTTTTTCACATCAGACATTGCGGTTCACAAATTTGTGTACATAAATGATGTTTCATAAACACAATGTGTTTTGTAACCTAGGTTTTTCTATACAAATATGTGAAACTTTATGCCAAGTATGAGCATGCGTATCATGATATCTTAAGCATGTCGACCTTAATCATATCTATCCCAAATAATTTATACCTTAACAAATAGTATGAAAAACAATCATCCTCACCAATTGAATTCCTCACCCTTGAATGAAAGTTTGGCCTACACCTCTAGATAATTTATCTTTAAAGATTATTCTTTTGGTTTTATCTTAATCAATCATCGTGTTATAGTTTTTATTGAGAGGGGTAAGAGCTTTTGACCCTGGATCTATGAACCGATGAGGTCACAAATGGGGGACATCATCCCCAATGTAAACACTCAACAATTACACCCCAATAATTGTCGTGTTATAGTTACAATTTTCTTTATAGAGATATTTTTTCACATTGAACATTGGGGTTCACAAATAATATATAGAAATGTTGTATAAACATAATGTGTGTTGCAACTTAGATTTTTCTATACAAATATGTGAAACTTCATGCTAGGTATGGGTATGCATAGCATAATAAAATGATATCTTAATAATATCTACTTCAAATAATTTATATGTTAGCAAATACAACAAAACACAATCATGCTCGCCAATTCAATTCTAAACCCTTGAACAAAAATCTAGCCCACAACTCTACATATTTTATTTTTAAAGATTATTCTTTCAATTTTTATCTTAATCAATCACCATGTTATAGTTACAATTATGTTTGTATGGAGATGCTTTATTTTTTCACAATGGACATTGGGGTTCACAAATTTGTATACAAAAATGTTGTTGTATAAAGACAATGTGTTTTGGAACTTTAGTTTTTCTATACAAATCTATGAAACATTCTATTTGGTATGAAAATGACTATTCTCCCTACAAAAATACATGCCTAAGATATCATAAAACCATGCCCACCACCCCCATACGATATCATGCTAATAGAGGATTAGAAGGAAATTCTATGATGGGATGACAAAAAAACATTAATGAGATGTTTTGGCTCATGTCATTTCAGATGACCGCTCCAGTTGTGATGGTCCCCCTTGTATGCCAAAACTTTTAAAAATTCAAGGAGACTTGCCTAAAAAATTCCTCGTTGATTCATTTCAACATTTCATTTTTGTAAATTATAACCAATAAAGCACCTTAGCTAGCTTGTGGGGCAACTTGTAGACATTTGCTAGCTGGAACATAGGCCACAATAGAAGGTATGCCATTTTGTAGGGACAATAGTCATTGTCGGTACCATTGTGGGTTATTTGAGCTTGCATTTTTTTGCAGAATAAGGGTTATTCTAGTTTTGATTAGTGGCTATTCTTCGAATAAAATGGCATGCCTATGACATTGCAACATAAAAATCACCATACAAAACACCATCAATGACAAAGGAAACTATTCTCCCTACAAAAAAACATGCCTAAGATATCATAACATCGTATTGCTAGCTAGTTTTCCATTTGAACGTGTAATTATATTTTACTCCTTTGGTCCAAAATAGCCTTTTTTAAACAAATTCACCATGTTATTTAAAAGGATTGTAGTCTTGCTGGAAATTGTTTATCTTCAAGGTATGAGTCATATCTTCACTTTTGAAAGGGATTCTTAGTTTGGTAGTGCCTTGACTATGTCAAAATCATGTTGCATAATGGAGGGAAATTTATCCATTAAAAAATTTAAGCTTTTCTTTGACTAAGTCAACTACTCTAGGGTTCCCTGCTACATTAGGTCTCTTTGTGTTGGTGTAAATAAAAGTGTTGTACCTTGTCCTAGGTCATGATTACACCTTAGTTAAGTTTACTTAGGGACCACATAGGAGGTAGTTGGAGCATTTCCACTTTTGGTGGACTTATCATGTTATTACTTTATCACATCCACCTTTCGTGGACACATCATGGGATTACCTCTCCAGCTTTTGTGGGTGATCCACCATTTGTGGTGATTATCACATTATCACTTTTCCACTTTAGGTGGAGTGATGACTTTTCAAAGTTGTCTCACGTCGTAAGATTACAACTTTTGTCATAATCTTATGCCCTTCTATGTACTCACCTTGGCTATATAACCAAGGGGTCTCCTATGTAATTTTGGTCATTCCATTCTATTTGCATTATTGGTAGAATACAGTCTATTCTTGTCATATTGTTTCTATCTCTCTTATGCTTGTGCTTTTTATTAGGTTTCTAGATCTTGGGTGGCTACCTTCATAGCCAATTCTTACATGGTATTAGATCTATTGGAGTGCCTTTGGATTGTCATTTTGGAGAGATTCTAGGAGGGTTCCATTTCTAGCCTTGTATTATAGGTGCATTTTGGGAGCTTGTTACATCAGATCTAAGCTCACCATTGCATCCAGAGTGTCTGAGATAGTTAGATTTGCCTTTTGTTTCATCCCAGTTGGACATTGGAGGTCAAATCTACAAGGGTTTGAAGATTGAAGGTGGTTGCTAGATCCAAGACCTAGCTACATTTCAGAGCATTTTCAACCAACAAGGACATCGCCATCGTGCTCAGAAGGGCCAAAAACCCCTAAATCGTCTGCCAAATTGTCGAATTTAGACAAAGTTGTCCTTCGAGGAAAATTTTGTTTGTTGGCCGAGCTGTACGACCCAACTATCATTACAGATGGGTATTGCCGAAGGCATTGTTGTACCACAACCACCCACACTCTGCCACATGGCTCCTTTTCGCAAACCCAATAATAATATAGCTTAATCGATGGTGCTGCGGGCAGTAAGACGACTTTCAAAAGACTGCCATTCATTTAGAACCGGTGGTGAGTTAATGTCCGGTGGTAGGAGGAAAATTTTTTGCAGCGAATATTCTATAAAGAATATTCCATCGACTTAAAAATTTTGTCCAACATATTCCAACATCGAAAAAGGAATATTCTAGCAGGGGACCATCAGCATTCATGATGGGCAGATGGGCCTCAAAATTAACCTGGACAAGATTTGCAATGGTCATACAACCATAAAATTTATTGCCGTTTATTACTGACATCAGCACTACGTCAACACTTTTTGAAAATTGGTAGACCCCTCTCCATTTGAGTTTTTGATTTTGTAGTTCATTTTCAAACCCTCATATCTTGGTCATTTTGAAGCCTTTTTCAGTGCAATTTTTTTTGATTTGGGCTAATTTTTCGTTCTCTACATGCTGGTGCAATTGGTTTCTAATTTTGATACATGAAATTTCCAAAAAAATTGATTTGTCACAGGTGTTGCTAAGTTGTCACCATTTTTGCAACTTCAAGGGCTCCGTTTAGGCTAATACGACCTCCTTTTTAGGTGCCTTTTTGAAAAGTGCATGATTTTATGCAGTCCTACGCCAGCAGTGTTACCTAATTTGTAGTGATTGTGATAAAAAATTATACTTTCAGCATATTGTCTGTTTTGGCATTTGTAAAGCTAAGATCTTAGTTTGGTCTTTTGTATCAATCATTTGAGTCTGTTGTAGCCTACTAAATTCTGTTGTAAAATATTGAAAATCAGAAGCCCACTTTGCTTGGCTTGCAAGTGGCCATTGTACACACACTAAATATAAAGTGCCAAATCATCTTTTTTTTGGGGGGGTGGGTTCTTTGATTGAGTAAATTTGGGGAGGTGTCTTTTGTGATTGTGCCTCTCTCTCTATATTGTTCTCTTTAATTTTTCTGCTATGGGTTCTCCTAAGTTTCCTTTGTTAACTCCAAATAATTATGCTTCTTGGAAAATTGATGCTTGGAGTAAGGTAATGGAAAAAGGATTAACTCATTATATTGATGGAATTATTGTTGCACCATTTGATCCTAAAGCTAATCTTATTGCTCATATGGATTGGCTCACTAAATAAACTATGGATCTTGGAACTTTAAGGAAATATGTATCAACAGATTTCATCTTTCAAATTGAAAAGTGTAAAACAAACAAAGAGGCTTGGGAAAAGTTTGGTCAATTGTATGGCCAAGTTGATGAGATTAGAGGTTATCAACTTGAAAATGATCTCACAATGTTAGATCCCAAGAATTTTGATACAATCCAAGACTATGTCACTAAGGAAAATGAGCTAAGAGCACAACTTAAGGATTGTGGCATTGATAAAAAGGATGCACAGTTGGTCTACAATTTGTTGGGAAAGCTTCCATCAGAATATGCATCATTTGTTTCTAGCTTCCAAACCCATTGCTTGACAGTTGGTAGTTCTTTCACTATGCCATCATTTGATGCTTTTACAGAAATGTTGATGCTGGGATCGCGGGCATTGACGTTAGCGCATGGTTGTTGGGAAAGTTTCCACCTAATATGTATAATTTATTTCTCAGCTTCCAAACCGCTGATAGTAGGTAGTTCTTTTCACTATGACATCATTTGATGCATTTTACGTAAATGTTGATGCTAGATTGTGGCATTAATGGAAGGATGCGCCACCAATTCACAATTTCGGGAAAGCCCACGACATGCATCATTTGTTTCTTAGCTTCCAAACCCATCGCTATAATAGGTTTTTTCACTATGCCATTATTTGATGCATTTATAGAAATGTTGATGCTAGAGCAAGCAAAGTTGATAAGCATGGGGGTTCTCAAGTCTTGAAAGTCCAAAGCTTTGGTGGCTAATCAAGGAAATGAAGGGAATCAAGGAAAGGGTTCTAACAAGAAGCAGAAGCAATCTAAGCCAAAGATCCAACAAGATAAAGCACAATCATCCTCTCCATAATAAGGGAATTCTTCATCTTCTCCCAAGAAGGCAAATTCAAGCAAGAAGGAGAGACCAACTTGTTCATATTGCAAGAGAGTTGGTCATGATGAGCATCATTGCCACACTAAGCAAATTGATGAGTTGAAAAACATCATCAAGAAGAACAACATCAATTTTCCATCTTCCTACAAGAAGAAGGATTCATCTCCTTCCACTTCCTCACAGTCAAAAGGAAAAGGGAGAGCATTTGTGGCTACTTCAGGTTCTTCACAACAATGGATACTTGACTTGGGTGCTAGTTCAAGGGTGATCCCACAATAGTGGATTACAATTTCGGCCAAACCGACACCTAAATTATTATTTTTAACCAAATCTTCACATTCGGCACCTATAGCTGCCAAACCGCGGAGGGAATTTCCGGAACATATGTCCAGAGTCTCGTCAGTTTTGTCTCAGATTCTTTAAAAATAAAATTTCAAAATTTTTGAATCAGATTGCATTTCTTTTTTCCATCTCCGCTTAAAACCAACAGCTTTTGAAGGAAAAACAACATTTTTAAAAAGTGACGACACCATATAACACATAACCTTTCATGAAGGATAAAATATAATTCTTTCAAATTTAAATTTGTAACTTTGATGTCTAGTGCTTCCAATTTGGTATTAGATAGATTTTTATTGAATATTTTTCTTCTTTTTAATCAAGTTTCAAAGTCAAAACCAATTACAATTCAGGTAACATGGACCAATGTGTAACTTTTTTGTATATATCAAAATTGATTTTTTTTTTTGCCGGATCTATGAATTCAATATCCGGTGCACCTATATTTCTTTCAATTTTTTGATAAATCTACTATTTTTCCACATGTGCAAAACGTGAGACCCTTCATTTCAATGAAAAACCTATGTTTAATAAAACTAAAAACAAATACAATGAAACCAAACATTAAAATTATATTTGTTGGATAGCTCATTCTGGAGAGGACTACCTAATTCTAGTTGGGTTTATGAAGAATCCTCCATTTTCATCCTCAAACTAACCTTCGAAGCATAAAAAATAGGTTTTCTTTGTGTCTGAGGGGGAGAATCAGGGTTTAGAGGGGTTCAAACGAACCCCTAGGGGTGCCCCTAGGGGTCCGCTTCTGAACCCCGGGTTCAAGCCGGAATCCACCCTTGATTACACATGTATTTGATTTTTGGGAAGAAAGATTGAATGGGTTCGCTTCAACCCTAGTCTTCGAGTGGAATCCCATTTCAAGCTCCGGCGAACCCCAAAGTTTGTACCTAACCCCTCTGAATCGAAAAAAAAAATTCCATGGGGTCATTTTTCAATTTTCTCCTTCCTCCATCAAATTGTAAACCACTATTGTGGCTGCCACTCATCACATGGGTTCTACAAGGGAGAAATTTTCTTCTTTGGAGCCATCTAAGGTACCTCACATCTTCATAGGAGATGATACTCAAGTGGAAGTTGAAGGTGAAGGTTCGGTTGTCATGGATAATGGAACAATTGAGAATGTTCTCTATGTTCCTAACATGAGTGCTAATCTTCTTTCAATCTACCAAATCACTCATTATGGAGATGGAAAGAAAGTTGAGTTTCTACCAGATTTAGTTGTGGTCAAAGAACTTAAGGATGATGCCTTGGTTGTAGTGGGACAAGCCAATCACAACACATGACTTTACTCATTCTCCCACTCTGTGCATAAGTCTCCTTCTACAACCATGCTCACTCATTCAAATTCAGAAAGTAAGCTATGGCATGAGCGGTTTGGACATCTCAATTACCACTATCTTCAACAACTTAGCTCCAAGGATATGGTTACATGACTCCTTCAAATCAGCTTTTTTGAAGGTGTATGTCCAGGTTGTTCCTTGGGTAAGCATCCAGAAGAGAAGTTTGACAAAAGGAAGTCTTGGAGAGCCTTGGGTGTTCTTCAATTGGTTGAAAGTGATGTAGTAGGCCCATTTCCAGTGCCATCGTTAAGCAAGCCCCCCTATGTCCTCACCCTCATTGATGACTACTCCCACTTCACATGGGTCTATTTTCATGTTCACAAGAGTGAAGTTTTTGACATATTTCTAGCCTCGCCTGCACGCCATTCTTTGCACCCATAATGGAAGGAATAAAGATCATGATTGAGATTTTGATGGATAAATAAGTGTTTGACACTTCATGAGCAGATTTGAGGAGTTGTTTTGCCCCGGGCTTGAGAAGCATGGCTCTGGCCAGGTGTTTCAGAGAAGTTTTGATGGGTACACCCCTCGAGGTTTTGGTGGTAGAAAACCAGTTGTGAGACACTTTAGAGTTTTTGGTTGTCCACCAAGTACCCATACCTCCAGCTGAAGGAATTAGAACCCCCAGTAGGCCTCTATTGTTGGATATCTTGAAGGTGTTAAGGAATATAGACTTTTGGATCCAGAGACACATGAGTTATCCATTGAGAGGAGTGTTCACTTTGAGGAAAGTTCTCCTAGCTTGGCTCTGCAACCTCCTCCATAGTGGGACAAATGATGATAGTAACCTCGATGATGATTCTCCACTCAACTTCGACTTCCGCCAGATCACACCTTTGTGGTCCACTTTAGTTGAGAAGCTCTTCATCCTTCAAGTGTCCTACTAGACATCGTTGGGCTCGAAAAACTCTTGATTCAACAGGTTCTCTTGTTGGGGAGCCTTCAGATACTCGAAGGAGTCGGTCACAACATTAGGATTTTCCACATGCTTTTATTGCTAGTGCGTCTGATCCATAGTCCTTCAAGGAAGAATTAGGAGTTTCAGAGTGAGATTTAGCAATGGAGGAAGAGTATAGTTCCTTGATGAGGAACCACATATGGGATTTAGTTCCACTCCTTAAGGGGAGAAAGACGGTTTGATGTAAGTGGATCTATCAGACCAAGTATGCAACAGATGGAAGTGTGCATAAATACAAGGCTTGGATTGTGGAAAAAGGTTTCTCACAGGTTCTAGGTGTTGATTATACAGAGACCTTTGCACCCATTGCTAAGATGAACTCCATTCACTTGACACTCGCTATTGTTGTAGCTCATGCTTGGGTTGTACATCAGATGGATGTGAAGAGTGCATTTCTTCATGGGGATCTTCATGAGGAGATTTACATGGAGCAGCCGTAGGGATTCATACATGATTCTTCTTTGGTTTGCAAATTGAGGAAGTGTATCTATGGCCTCAAATAGGCACCTAGGGATTGGTATGTGAAGATGGATTCCTTTTTTCTGTCAGTAGAATTCACTAGGTTTCATTCAGATCCGAATGTCTACATTTTGTGAACGAGATGATTCTCATTTGCTACTTGTGCTCTATGTTGATGAATTGATCATTATAGGAAGTACCTCATCCATCATTGGCGGTGTCAAATCTTCTTTGCAGGATATATTTACTATGACTGACATGGTTAGCCAATTCTTACACTTTTCAACATGTTGCAATCCTTTATGGCAGCTATAACTATCCACAAGTTTTAAAGGAACACTACAAGTTCATAAGGTGAAATATGAGTGAAATTAATTAGAAAAGCATCCCAGACATTTGATTTGGTAGCTTTTTGTTGATAAATTAATGATGCCTTTTTTTGCAAGAAAGTAATGCTACAAAAAAGCCTTGGAGGCTTCACAACCAAATGCAATAAAAAATGCCATGGTAAAAGGGATGGTTATTTTATTCCTATTTTTCTTGCAAAAGAGCTAGTTCCTGGTGATATTGTTAAGATTTGGGGTTGGTGACAAGATTCCTATAGAGATGTGGCTTTTTTGCATCAGGTAAGTTTGACCTTAAGAGTATAATAAAGATCACTGATTAGAGAGAGCATGTCTCTTAATAAAATCCTTCACAAAGTGAATAGTGATGATATAGAGTTGCAGGGAAAAGAATGCATGGTTTTTGCAGGGATGACCATTGTGGAAAGTAGTTGCACATCTATCTTGTAATAAATATTGATGTGCAGAATGAGATGGGAAAGACTTATTCTTAGATCCACGAGGCATATCAACATGATGAAGATAAACCATTGAAGAAAAGTTGAATGAGTTTGGGGGGGCATGCACTTCCATTATTGGAGTTTTTTGTGCATTGATTTGGCTTATAAATCTTGAGTATTTTCTTTCATGCGAGAGAATGAATGGTTGGCCACAAAATTTCAAGTTTTCTTTTAAAAAGTGAACATATTTATTTGATATTGTAGTAGTTTTGGTTGTTTCTTCCATACCAGAAGGCTTTTCTGTTGTCAATACATGAAACATCAATTCAATCCCTATATTTTAATGGGATTAGACACTTAGAGAAAAGCAAGACATTACATGATGATCTTGGGCTATGTGCTAATGTACTTGTAGGAGGAAAATATTCCATAGATACTTCACTAAGCCCCACATTTAGAGACAAATAGTATGGTAGATTGGCTTGCATTAGGAAACTCCAGTTATATTTTGTCAAGCAGGAGTTTACATTCCTCTACATGTCTCGACTTGATTATCGTCAAGATACAAATATTATTTCAAGTTCCTTGTAGAGAGAAACATGTGACAATGCAAAGGGAAACAAACTGTGAAGAATGTAAAGGGAAACGAACTGTGACAGTGTGAAGGCGAAATTAGATAAGATATTCCAGTCATGAAAATATTAAAAAAACAATGTTTCAAAAACCTACAGAGGGTCTAATTGTGTGTGTGACGTTATAAACTCAACTCACAAGGAATGGAAATCACCTCAAATGGAGCATGACAGTCCTAAAATAGATAAATAAAGGACACATTTATGTTCAGTGGTAAAAAGATAGTAGATTGACATAGGACAGTTAAGTCACCATGACGATGTTAAATGTCAATCATAAGATCAACAAGCGAAAAACCACAATGATGAGGGTAGTCATATACATTGTATATAAGAACAATCAACACACCTAATAGAAAGCTAAACCATAGAGTTTGAACAATGACAATATCATGATGAAGGGTAGGGTATATAAGGAATACTGATGAATGTAATTTGTAGGTGACACAAAGTCATAGGAATTGATGAGAAAGAGTCCCATAGATAGTGCATGATGACTATATCCCCATTTAGGACAATATTTTTTGTATCTTTAGTAAATATGAAATTCAAAGGGCCTGTCATAGGTATTTTTGAGATTAGTGACAAAAGGATACATGGTGTCAAGAAAGGAAAGTTGACTATGAATATTCAAAATGACAATCATGTTAATAATACAAGTGACCTTGAAGTTAGTAAATAAAATGTCAAAATGTCAATGATAGTCAACTTGAAGAATATCCAATGGAAGAGTTAGGCATGACAAGGATATTGCAAGGTATGTTTGAGGAAGATATAAGAATGGAGGATATTTAAATGGATCAAACAAGTGTAAATGATTGTCCTAAAGGATTTCCTACAACCTCCTACAATTCCTAATCTATTCCTAGTTTTTTCACATGTCCTATGAACTTGGAGAGAAGGGAAAGACAATTTAGAGGAATTGAAGGGGCAATTATGGACAATGGAAAGTATTTAGGAGGAGGTTAAGTAAGTTGTAAATTATATGGAGACTAGCCCAATTTGAAGCATCCCCAAGCATCTAGGAGCTACTCAAGGAGCCTTGAATGGTGGACAGGGTCAAAGCATGAAATTTTCTTCATTCAAACACCTTTTGGAGCACTTTAGAGAGATGAAAAGTAGGAATGATAGTTTTGGACGACCAAGGATGTTTGACCCATCAAGTTGAAGTAAACACTTATCTTTCATCTCTTAACACATATTCTTATTATGTAGCAAGCCTTTGAGCAGATTATAAGCAAGCCTAAGGGCATATTGCTAGGGAGTTCTTTCTCTCTTAGCTTTGTATTGTAACTTATTGAAGGTTCTTTCAAGCTAGAGTAGTTTTGTAACTCCATTTTCAAGCATGTATAATAATATGCAACACTTTTTATTCAATAAAAATAATCTATTTTACCTTCTCATTGTGGTTTATTGTGCAAATATTTAAGATAGTTGATATAATCTTACGGTTATATATGTTTTCGTTGATTTCTATCCTATTTTCCTTGCCTTTATGCAAAAAAGTATACATTTTTGTAGGTCATAACTTGTGTTAACTAGTTAAGAATAAAGTTTAAGTTTTGATAGCACTCATAGCTCCTTCTAAATGCTATCTTTGACACACCAAACCTAGATCTATGAAATGCTTTTCCAAAGACATACAAAATATTTAGTTTTGTTTGTTCTAGGTTTAAATTGTTGATCATTTTGTGTGTCCAAACAATAGTATAGGTTTTGAAATCATTTTGGTGCATCATGTTTTTAGTCTTAGGTTTCATTTCATGTTTTCTTTTCACCCTTTTTTTAGCATGTAGCAATAGGATAGGTTAATTAGGAAAAGTTTCAAAGGGAACCAACCCTCTCTAGAGGTTGATCTCCAACATACGAGCCCACACTCAAGGAGATCATCCCATGTTTCATGAAGTGGTTGAGTGGGGGCACACTTTTAGTGACAACACATCCTACAAATAACCATTAAAAATAGGGCATATTGGGACTTGCAAGTGTCGTTGAGTTTAACAATAGCCACTTGATATTTTCCATGATAAATGTGCTGAGAGAATGATGAATTTTATGTCATATAGTCAACTACGATGGGACTTTGAGCAGTCATTTTTCTCTAGTGTATCTTATGTTTTCCCATTTTCTCCATCCAATTTTTTCTTTCTATTGTTGAAAGAGAAGGATGGAGTCAAAAAAATTGAGTGTAAGGAGGAGTTGCAAGTGAGGATACAGTAAATGCATGACATCCACCTAATGGGTGAGCAACAAGGCTTGAACAACTTCCTTTTTTTGTTTCTCACCATTGTTTGGGGTTTGAAAATAAATTTGGTTCAAATAACAAACCTCTTCCCTATTAAAAAATTTGGGTAAGAGAATTTATTCCTTTCTCCTCCAAGATAGATGTTCATGGACTCTTTGAATTGTGAGTCCTAATCTATGTTAAGAGGATTTGTCTTATTTATCTATGAGTTAGTATCCTCAGGTTTTGGATTATTTTATTCTACCATTAGTAAATTTATCTCCACCTATTCATAGCTAGATATATTATCTGAGCACATCATCATGGGCTAAATTTTTAGTTGGATGGCATACATTAATACCGTGTCTCTATCTTTTATTTCTTCCAGTCATTATTTGCTGTAAGTTGATCATAATCTTCTAGATTCAGTATAGTGGGATGAGACTTGACAAATATTGCAGGTTTCTTTTGTAAATAGTTGGTAGATGCACTTGATAATAATGAGTTAACAATTCTAATTTTAATAATAAACTTGCCAATAACAAAAAAAAACTAATTACATTATGATATTTAATATCATATGTTTGAAAGAATAGATAAAGATAAAGTGTAAGCTAAACCATTAAATATTGTAACTCTTTTACTTTTACGTTAAAAAGAGGACTATCATATTTTAATACATGTTTAAGTGGTAAATTCACTATAAAAAAATATTCATGAATTGGATTTTTGTAATGTCTCCATGTTGAACTTCTCGTATGCGGAGTGTTAAACATACACAGAATGATGCCAATTACAATGTAAAGATTGAACAAGCTTTTTATGGTCTAAGAGTAGAAAAACATGAAATAGATAAAGGATACGAATTCAGAATGGATGATTATATTTGATGTTTCATTGTTATGAAAGAGCTTAATAATCAGCACTTCTCAATGATTTTATTAAATGCTCACGGCATTGTTGGATGAGATGAACAAGTCGAATTAATTTTTATACTCATTAATCCATTTTTGGATGATCATTATCTCTTTTTGTTGTTCCTCTTTCAGCCAGACTGGATCGTCACTAGCACTTGGTTCAATGTCTTCAGAATTCCTCCCTGCGTGACATTCATTTCTCATAAGATATTAATTATTCTTTCTGTTTTGATTGTGGGTGAAAAGAGAGCGCCCTGAACCAACTTACCCTCGTCGGTGGTAATAGCTACAATACTTTCAGAAATATTTGCCAGCACACTGAAATTCCATTCACAACATGCAGAATTAAATAAATTAGCAAAAACGTAAGAAATAGTAAAACGATTGATGGACATGAAATCTGAGAAGATGATTCACTTACCCTCCACTGCTCCATGGATCTCTTAACCCATTGGAGAAAATGATATTGCTTCCAAAATCCTTCAACGCTGTTTTCATGTCCTGCACGTTAATTATAACCAAGGATACTTCAATAAAAATCAATCCCAAACCAACTTGTCTTCTATTTAACAGGAATTAAAATTTTACTAAGATATAACTTTGACTGTAACACTTTTCGGCAAAACTCGGTAGTGGATTAAAATTTATATACGTGCACTCCGAAGTGAGTTGTTGCCCAGTCTTGGCGTGGCAGGACTCCGTATCTATGGTAGCAGTCCATGGAATAGGACGTGAAATCAAAGCGGTAGGGCCGTACCATCGTGCCAGGAGGATTGCTTATTGGAAGCACCATTTCAGTGCAACGCTGCGGGTTAAGAAAAGCTGTTAGATGGGCAGTCTAATTTCATTTCATTCTAACACTTAAAGAGAAAAGATGCTCAGAGACCTGCCAAACCCATCCGATATAAGTGAGATTCGCAGGACTCAAATCCATGCATCGGCCTTGGCTCATGTAATTTGCTCCAGCAGCTATTCTGGTGACAGTGTCTGCCCCCCCGGGTAGGCTATTGATAGCGTTGCAGATCTGCAGTAAGGCGAGGTTACATAATAGAACTAGGATGTAATAGACTTGGTGTAGCAACTAGGTTTGGGAAGCGTATTTACCCCTTCAACTTTTTTTAAATCGAACGCGGCTGCGCGGATGTAATTTGACTCAAGAATGTCGCCCAGGGCGTCCTTATCCGTAATAATCCTGTGGCAGTAACACCCGGTCAAGAGATTTCAATTATAATTATTCTAAATAAAAGGAATGAGGAGTGCGTTGTTGCTACTTTACTCGCAAGAGTTAAATAGTTTGCTTAGGCTTAGCAATCCTTGAGGGCTAGATGCAATTTTGTCTATCATGTCCCACGATTCATTGATTCTTCTGTAGCAGATGTCGCTTACATCCTGCGTCATATTTCATATTCAGAAAAGTCAAATTTAATGATGATTCATTTATTCTTGTGGAGCTGAAAGAGAAGAATGAACAACATACTCTGAAATCTTTGGTGATAACGCTGCCATAACTATAAGTGAGAGCGTTGTCGTCCAGATTAAGGATAGGTGCAGATGATGCGAGGGCGGCGATTGTTAGGTGCGGATACTTGAGGCGAAACCATGCAGCTAGCACTGCGAAATACCATTTCAATGATTGAATCCCACTAGTTTCTAACGGAGAATATAGGCTCATGTGAAAGAAATCTTACTTACTTCCACCATAGTTTGCACCAAACACGACGACTGGACAGTTCTCAGCGTTTAATGTTTTCCTCAAATGGACAATGAAGGTCGCGTAATCGGCCAAGGCCTGCGTGGATGTGAAGTAACCCAGTGAGCTCGCATTTGCATACGCCTCCTCCATTCCCCCGAATGGCATTGACGTTCCGTAATAACGGTGCTGCATAACTTGCCACAATTAGCCCTAATAATATACTTACCAAAGCAGGAGGACCAAAAAAATTAATTGGACACGGAATTCAAAACAAACTGTTCATAC